>CM038113.1:20793602-20860569 GCA_001642375.2 Mentha longifolia | reverse complement strand
CATACGAATCGAATAGAGAACTTCGGACTTCAACCACCCCCTATTCTTCTATATCTCATAAGTGTTACAACGACTCAAGAATCGTGCGAAATCGATGAGCAAAGAAGAGATGTGAGGGAGACGAAAAAAGGAAAATAACGTCTAGGGAAAAAATCGTAAGAATCGACTGTGAGAAATTTCAGACTTCGACCACCCCCAATTCTTCTATATCTCATAAGTGTTACAACGACTCAAGAATCGTGTGAAATCAATGAGTAACGAAGGAGATGTGAGGGAGACAAAACAAGGAAAATGATGTTTAGCGAAAAAAATCGTACGAATCGACATAGAGAACTTCGGACTTCAACCACCCCCTATTCTTCTATATCTCATAAGTGTTACAACGACTCAAGAATCGTGCGAAACCGATGAGCAACGAAGGAGATGTGAGGGAGACGAAACAAGGAAAATGACGCGTAGGGAAAAAATCGTAAGAATCGACTGAGAGAAATTCAGACTTCGACCACCCCCAATTCTTCTATATCTCATAAGTGTTACAACGACTCAAGAATCGTGTGAAATCAATGAGTAGCGAAGGAGATGTGTGGGAGACAAAACAAGGAAAATGATTTCTAGGAAAAAATCGTACGAAACGAATGAGAGAAATTCAGACTTTGACCACCCCCAATTCTTCTATATCTCATAAGTGTTACAACGACTCAAGAATCATGCGAAATTGATGAGTAAGGAAGGAGATGTAATGGGGACGAAACAAGGAAAATGATGTTTAGCGAAAAAATCGTACGAATCGACATAGAAAACTTCGGACTTCAACCACCCCCTATTTTTGTATATCTCAGAAGTGTGTTACAACGACTCAAGAATCGTACGAAATCGATCAGTAAGGAGGAGATGTGAGGAGGACGACACAAGGAAATCTATGCCTAGGGAAAAATCGTACGAATCGACTGAGAGAAATTCGGATTTTGACAACCCCCTATGCTTCTATATCTCATAAGTGTTACAACGACTCAATAATTGTATAAAATCAATGACTAGGGAAGGAGATGTGAGGGGAAAAAACAAGGAAATGATGCTTAGGAAAAAATCATACGAATCGACATAGAGAACTTCGGACTTCAACCACCCCTATTCTTCTATATCTCATAAGTGTTACAACGACTCAAGAATCGTGCGAAACCGATGAGCAACGAAGAGATGTGAGGGAGACGAAACAAGGAAAATGACGTCCTAGGGAAAAAATCGTAAGAATCGACTGTGAGAAATTCAGACTTCGACCACCCCCAATTCTTCTATATCTCATAAGTGTTACAACGACTCAAGAATCGTGTGAAATCAATGAGTAACGAAGGAGATGTGAGGGAGACAAAACAAGGAAAATGATGCCTAGGAAAAAATCGTACGAAACGAATGAGAGAAATTCAGACTTCGACCACCCCCAATTCTTCTATATCTCATAAGTGTTACAACGACTCAAGAATCATGCGAAATCGATGAGTAAGGAAGGAGATGTAACGGGGACGAAACAAGGAAAATGATGTTTAGCGAAAAAATCGTACGAATCGACATAGAGAACTTCGGACTTCAACCACCCCCTATTCTTCTATATCTCATAAGTGTTACAACGACTCAAGAATCGTGCGAAACCGATGAGCAACGAAGGAGATGTGAGGGAGACGAAACAAGGAAAATGACGCCTAGGGAAAAAATCGTAAGAATCGACTGAGAGAAATTCAGACTTCGACCACCCCCAATTCTTCTGTATCTCATAATTGTTACAACGACTCAAGAATCGTGTGAAATCAATGAGTAGCGAAGGAGATGTGAGGGAGACAAAACAAGGAAAATGATGCCTAGGAAAAAAATCGTACGAAACGAATGAGAGAAATTCAGACTTTGACCACCCCCAATTCTTCTATATCTCATAAGTGTTACAACGACTCAAGAATCATGCGAAATCGATGAGTAAGGAAGGAGATGTAATGGGGACGAAACAAGGAAAATGATGTTTAGCGAAAAAATCGTACGAATCGACATAGAGAACTTCGGACTTCAACCACCCCCTATTCTTCTATATCTCATAAGTGTTACAACGACTCAAGAATCGTGCGAAATCGATGAGCAACGAAGGAGATGTGAGGGAGACGAAATAAGGAAAATAACGCCTAGGGAAAAAATCGTAAGAATCGACTGTGAGAAATTCAGACTTCGACCACCCCCAATTCTTCTATATCTCATAAGTGTTACAACGACTCAAGAATCGTGTGAAATCAATGAGTAACGAAGGAGATGTGAGGGAGACAAAACAAGGAAAATGATGTTTAGCGAAAAAATCGTACGAATCGACATAGAGAACTTCGGACTTCAACCACCCCCTATTCTTCTATATCTCATAAGTGTTACAACGACTCAAGAATCGTGCGAAACCGATGAGCAACGAAGGAGATGTGAGGGAGACGAAACAAGGAAAATGACGCCTAGGGAAAAAATCGTAAGAATCGACTGAGAGAAATTCAGACTTCGACCACCCCCAATTCTTCTATATCTCATAAGTGTTACAACGACTCAAGAATCGTGTGAAATCAATGAGTAGCGAAGGAGATGTGTGGGAGACAAAACAAGGAAAATGATGCCTAGGAAAAAAATCGTACGAAACGAATGAGAGAAATTCAGACTTTGACCACCCCCAATTCTTCTATATCTCATAAGTGTTACAACGACTCAAGAATCATGCGAAATCGATGAGTAAGGAAGGAGATGTAATGGGGACGAAACAAGGAAAATGATGTTTAGCGAAAAAATCGTACGAATCGACATAGAAAACTTCGGACTTCAACCACCCCCTATTTTTGTATATCTCAGAAGTGTGTTACAACGACTCAAGAATCGTACGAAATCGATGAGTAAGGAGAGAGATGTGAGGAGGACGACACAAGGAAATCTATGCCTAGGGAAAAATCGTACGAATCGACTAAGAGAAATTCGGATTTTGACAACCCCCTATGCTTCTATATCTCATAAGTGTTACAACGACTCAATAATTGTATAAAATCAATGACTAGGGAAGGAGATGTGAGGGAAAAAACAAGGAAAATGATGCTTAGAAAAAAATCATACGCATCGACATAGAGAACTTCGGACTTCAACCACCCCCTATACTTCTATATCTCATAAAGTGTTACAACGACTCAAGAATCGTGCGAAACCGATGAGCAACGAAAGAGATGTGAGGGAGACGAAACAAGGAAATGACGTCTAGGGAAAAAATCGTAAGAATCGACTGTGAGAAATTCAGACTTCGACCACCCCCAATTCTTCTATATCTCATAAGTGTTACAACGACTCAAGAATCGTGTGAAATCAATGAGTAACGAAGGAGATGTGAGGGACACAAAACAAGGAAAATGATGCCTAGGAAAAAAATCGTACGAAACGAATGAGAGAAATTCAGACTTCGACCACCCCCAATTCTTCTATATCTCATAAGTGTTACAACGACTCAAGAATCATGCGAAATCGATGAGTAAGGAAGGAGATGTAACGGGGACGAAACAAGGAAAATGATGTTTAGCGAAAAAATCGTACGAATCGACATAGAGAACTTCGGACTTCAACCACCCCCTATTCTTCTATATCTCATAAGTGTTACAACGACTCAAGAATCGTGCGAAACCGATGAGCAACGAAGGAGATGTGAGCGAGACGAGACAAGGAAAATGACGCCTAGGGAAAAAATCGTAAGAATCGACTGTGAGAAATTCAGACTTCGACCACCCCAATTCTTCTATATCTCATAAGTGTTACAACGACTCAAGAATCATGCAAAATCGATGAGTAAGGAAGGAGATGTAATGGGGACAAAACAAGGAAAATGATGTTTAGCGAAAAAATCGTACGAATCGACATAGAGAACTTCGGACTTCAACCACCCCCTATTCTTCTATATCTCATAAGTGTTACAACGACTCAAGAATCGTGCAAAACCGATGAGCAACGAAGGAGATGTGAGGGAGACGAAACAAGAAAAATGACGCCTAGGGAAAAAATCGTAAGAATCGACTGAGAGAAATTCAGACTTCGACCACCCCCAATTCTTCTATATCTCATAAGTGTTACAACAACTCAAGAATCGTGTGAAATCAATGAGTAACGAAGGAGATGTGAGGGAGACGAAATAAGGAAAATGATGTTTAGCGAAAAAATTATACGAATCGATATAGAGAACTTCGGACTTCAACCACCCCCTATTCTTCTATGTCTCATAAGTGCTACAACGACACAAGAATCGTATGAAATCGATGAGTAAGGAGGGAGATGTGAGGGGGACGAAACAAGAAAAATGATGCTTAGGAAAAATCATACGAATCGACATAGGGAACTTCGGACTACATCCACTCCCTATTCTTCAATATCTCATAAGTATTAAAACGACTCAAGAATCGTTCGAAACCGATGAGTAATGAAGAAGATATAACGGGGACGAAACAATGAAAATGATGTTTAGGGAAAAAATCGTACGAATCGACATAGAGAACTTCGGACTTCAACCACCCCCTATTCTTCTATATCTCATAAGTGTTACAACGACTCAAAAATCGTACAAAATCAATGACTAAGGAAGGAGATGTGTGGGGGACGAAACAAGGAAAATGATGCTTAGAAAAAAATCATATGAATCAACATAGAGAACTTCGGACTTCAACAACCCCCTATTCTTGATACGAACCTTGGCAGATCCGTAATTCAACACGCACGCGGAAGACACGAACTGAATTTGTAACCGATGGATATCTCAATATACCTAAAGTCTAATCCCACAAATGATATAGAATCGGCCTAAACCCCCTATACCCCAAGTGATGATCGCCTTAGTCACACGGAGACGATGAATGACACACAACGAGGGTGATGAACTCGATTGATTCGCCGGATAAACGTTCGTCTTGGACGAACAAAGAGAATAATTGAAATTCTCAAAAGAGAGAGATAAACTCACCAAAATAATAATAATCAAGCTGATTTTCGTTCATTACATAAAGGCCATATTTATAGGCTTCAAAAAGTCCTAATTCTATAAGGAAACTAGTTAAAAACCTATCCTATAATATACCAAACCAAATCCTAGTTTAAAAAGGAATAAAATCACCAAATAAAGCTGAAAATAGCCCTACCAACTAGAGAACTAATAAAATCCGAAAATAATAAAAATAACCATCTAAATAAACAACTAAATATTAATATTACTCTTCAGCCCATATCTTCATTAATTCTTGGCCCATGAACTGAAATCCACGATCTACGGGCTGCATCAATTCTTCAATATCTCATAAGTGTTATAACGACTCAAGAATCGTTCGAAATCTATAAGTAACGAAGGAGATGTGAGGGGGACGAAACAAGGAAAATGATGTTTAACGAAAAAATCGTACGAATCGACATAGAGAACTTCGGACTTCAACCACCCCCTATTCTTCTATATCTCATAAGTGTGACAACGACTCAAGAATCGTGCAAAACCGATGAGCAACGAAGGAGATGTGAGGGAGACGAAACAAGGAACATGACGCCTAGGGAAAAAATCGTAAGAATCGACTGTGAGAAATTCAGACTTCGACCACCCCCAATTCTTCTGTATCTCATAAGTATTACAATGACTCAAGAATCGTGTAAAATCAATGAGTAACGACGGAGATGTGAGGGAGACGAATTAAGGAAAATGATGTTTAGTGAAAAAATTGTACGAATCGATATAGAGAACTTCGGAATTCAACCACCCCCTATTCTTCTATGTCTCATAAGTGTTACAACGACACAAGAATCGTATGAAATCGATGAGTAAGGAGGGAGATGTGAGGGGGACGAAACAATTAAAATGATGCTTAGGAAAAAATCATACGAATCGACATAGGGAACTTCGGACTACATCCACTCCCTATTCTTCAATATCTCATAAGTATTATAACGACTCAAGAATCGTTCGAAAGCGATGAGTAACGAAGGAGATGTGAGGGGGACGAAACAAGGAAAATGATGTTTAGCGAAAAAATCGTACGAATCGACATAGAGAACTTCGGACTTCAACCATCCCCTATTCTTCTATATCTCATAAGTGTTACAACGACTCAAGAATCGTACAAAATCAATGACTAAGGAAGGAGATGTGTGGGGGACGAAACAAGGAAAATGATGCTTAGGAAAAAATCATACGAATCAACATAGAGAACTTCGGACTTCGACCACCACCCCCAATTCTTCTGTATCTCATAAGTATTACAACGACTCAAGAATCATGTGAAATTAATGAGTAATGAAGGAGATGTGAGGGAGACAAAACAAGGAAAATGATGCTTAGGAAAAAATCATACGAATCAACATAGAGAACTTCGGACTTCAACCACCCCCTATTCTTCAATATCTCATAAGTGTTACAACGACTCAAGAATCGTTCGAAACCGATGAGTAACGAAGGAGATCCGAGGGGACGAAACAAGGAAAATGACGTTTAGCGAAAAAATCGTACGAATCGACATAGAGAACTTCGGACTTCAACCACCCCCTATTCTTCTATATCTCATAAGTGTGACAACGACTCAAGAATCGTGCAAAACCGATGAGCAACGAAGGAGATGTGAGGGAGATGAAACAAGGAACATGACGCCTAGGGAGAAAATCGTAAGAATCGACTGTGAGAAATTCAGACTTCGACCACCCCCAATTTTTTTGTATCTCATAAGTATTACAACGACTCAAGAATCGTGTGAAATCAAAGAGTAACGAGGGAGATGTGAGGGAGACGAAATAAGGAAAATGATGTTTAGCGAAAAAATTGTACGAATCGATATAGAGAACTTCGGACTTCAACCATCCCTTATTCTTCTATGTCTCATAAGTGTTACAACGACACAAGAATCGTATGAAATCGATGAGTAAGGAGGGAGATGTGAGGGGGACGAAACAAGGAAAATGATGCTTAGGAAAAAATCATACGAATCGACATAGGGAACTTCGACTTCATCCACTCCCTATATTTCAATATCTCATAAGTATTATAACGACTCAAGAATCGTTCGAAACCGATGAGTAAGGAAGAAGATATAACGGGGACGAAACAATGAAAATGATGTTTAGGGAAAAAATAGTACGAATCGACGTAGAGAACTTCGGACTTCAACCACCCCCTATTCTTCTGTATCTCATAAGTGTTACAACGACTCAAGAATCGTTTGAAACCGATGAGTAACGAAGGAGATGTGAGAGGGACGAAACAAGGAAAATGATGTTTAGCGAAAAAATCGTACGAATCGACATAGAGAACTTCGGATTTCAACCACCCCCCTATTCTTCTATATCTCATAAGTGTGACAATGACTCAAGAATCGTGCAAAACCGATGAGCAACGAAGCAGATGTGAGGGAGACGAAACAAGGAAAATGACGCCTAGGGAAAAAATCGTAAGAATCGACTGAGAGAAATTCAGACTTCAACCACCCCCAATTCTTCTGTATCTCATAAGTATTACAACGACTCAAGAATCGTGTGAAATCAATGAGTAACGAAGGAGATGTGAGGGAGACAAAACAAGGAAAATGATGCCTAGGAAAAAAATCGTACGAAACGAATGAGAGAAATTCAGACTTCGACCACCCCCAATTCTTCTATATCTCATAAGTGTTACAACGACTCAAGAATCATGCGAAATCGATGAGTAAGGAAGGAGATGTAATGGGGACGAAACAAGGAAAATGATGTTTAGCGAAAAAATCGTACGAATCGACATAGAGAACTTCGGACTTCAACCACCCCCTATTCTTCTATATCTCATAAGTGTTACAACGACTCAAGAATCGTGCGAAACCGATGAGCAACGAAGGAGATGTGAGGGAGACGAAACAAGGAAAATGACGCCTAGGGAAAAAATCGTAAGAATCGACTGTGAGAAATTCAGCTTCGACCACCCCCAATTCTTCTATATCTCATAAGTGTTACAACGACTCAAGAATCGTGCGAAACCGATGAGCAACGAAGGAGAAGTGAGGGAGACGAAACAAGGAAAATGACGCCTAGGAAAAAATCGTAAGCATCGACTGAGAGAAATTCAGACTTCGACCACCCTCAATTCTTCTATATCTCATAAGTGTTACAACGACTCAAGAATCATGCGAAATCGATGAGTAAGGAAGGAGATATAATGGGGACGAAACAAGGAAAATGATGTTTAGCGAAAAATCGAACGAATCGACATAGAGAACTTCGGACTTCAACCACCCCCTATTCTTCTATATCTCATAAGTGTTACAATGACTCAAGAATCGTGCGAAACCGATGAGCAACGAAGGAGATGTGAGGGAGACGAAACAAGGAAAATGACGCCTAGGGAAAAATCGTAAGAATCGAATGAGAGAAATTCAGACTTCGACCACCCCCAATTCTTCTATATCTCATAAGTGTTACAACAACTCAAGAATCGTGTGAAATCAATGAGTAACGAAGGAGATGTGATGGAGACGAAATAAGAAAATGATGTTTAGCACAAAAATTGTACGAATCGATATAGAGAACTTCGGACTTCAACCACCCCCTATTCTTCTATGTCTCATAAGTGTTACAACGACACAAGAATCGTATGAAATCAATGAGTAAGGAGGGAGATGTGAGGGGGACGACACAAGGAAAATGATGCTTAGGAAAAAATTATACGAATCGACATAGGGAACTTCGGACTACATCCACTCCCTATTCTTCAATATCTCATAAGTATTATAACGACTCAAGAATCGTTCGAAACCGATGAGTAATGAAGAAGATATAACGGGGACGAAACAATGAAAATGATGTTTAGGGAAAAAATCGTACGAATCGACATAGAGAACTTCGGACTTCAACCACCCCCTATTCTTCTATATCTCATAAGTGTTACAACGACTCAAAAATCGTACAAAATCAATGACTAAGGAAGGAGATGTGTGGGGGACGAAACAAGGAAAGTGATGCTTAGGAAAAAATCATACGAATCAACATAGAGAACTTCGGACTTCAACCACCCCCTATTCTTCAATATCTCATAAGTGTTACAACGACTCAAGAATCGTTCGAAACCGATGAGTAACGAAGGAGATGTGAGGGGGACGAAACAAGGAAAATGATGTTTAGAATAGGGGGTGGTTGAAGTCCGAAGTTCTCTAAATCGATTCGTACAATTTTTTCCTAAACATCATTTTCATTGTTTCGTCCCCGTTATATCTTCATCATTACTCATCGGTTTCGAACGATTCTTGAGTCGTTATAATACTTATGAGATATTGAAGAATAGGGAGTGGATGTAGTCCGAAGTTCCCTATGTCGATTCGTATGATTTTTTCCTAAGCATCATTTTCCTTGTTTCGTCCCCCTCACATCTCCCTCCTTACTCATCGATTTCATACGATTCTTGTGTCGTTGTAACACTTATGAGACATAGAAGAATACGGGGTGGTTGAAGTCCGAAGTTCTCTATATCGATTCGTACAATTTTTTCGCTAAACATCATTTTCCTTATTTCATCTCCCTCACATCTCCCTCGTTACTCTTTGATTTCACACGATTCTTGAGTCGTTGTAATATTTATGAGATACAAAAAAATTGGGGGTGGTCGAAGTCTGAATTTCTCACAGTCGATGCTTACGATTTTTTCCCTAGGCGTCATTTTCCTTGTTTCGTCTCCCTCACATCTCCTTCGTTGCTCATCGGTTTCGCACGATTCTTGAGTCGTTATAACACTTATGAGATATAGAAGAATAGGGGGTGGTTGAAGTCCGAAGTTCTCTATGTCGATTCGTACGATTTTTTCGCTAAACATCATTTTCCTTGTTTCGTCCCCCTCGCATCTCCTTCGTTACTCATCGGTTTCGAACGATTCTTGTGTCGTTATAACACTTATGAGATATTGAAGAATAGGGGGTGGTTGAAGTCCGAAGTTCTCTATGTTGATTCGTATGATTTTTTCCTAAGCATCATTTTCCTTGTTTCGTCCCCCACACATCTCCTTCCTTAGTCATTGATTTTGTACGATTTTTGAGTCGTTGTAACACTTATGAGATATAGAAGAATAGGGGGTGGTTGAAGTCCGAAGTTCTCTATGTCGATTCGTACAATTTTTTCGCTAAACATCATTTTCCTTGTTTCGTCCGCATTACATCTCCTTCCTTACTCATCGATTTCGCATGATTCTAGAGTCGTTGTAACACTTATGAGATATAGAAGAATTGGGGGTGGTCGAAGTCTGAATTTCTCTCATTCGTTTCGTACGATTTTTTTCCTAGGCATCATTTTCTTGTTTTGTCTCCCTCACATCTCCTTCGTTACTCATTGATTTCACACGATTCTTGAGTCGTTGTAATACTTATGAGATACAGAAGAATTGGGGGTGGTCGAAGTCTGAATTTCTCTCAGTCGATTCTTACGATTTTTTCCCTAGGCGTCATTTTCCTTGTTTCGTCTCCCTCACATCTGCTTCGTTGCTCATCGGTTTTGCACGATTCTTGAGTCGTTATCACACTTATGAGATATAGAAGAATAGGGGGTGGTTGAAGTCCGAAGTTCTCTATGTCGATTCGTATTATTTTTTCGCTAAACATCATTTTCCTTGTTTCGTGCCCATTACATCTCCTTCCTTACGCATCGATTTCGCATGATTGTTGAGTCGTTGTAACACTTATGAGATATAGAAGAATTGGAGGTGGTCGAAGGCTGAATTTCTCTCATTCGTTTCGTACGATTTTTTGCCTAGGCATCATTTTCCTTGTTTTGTCTCCCTCACATCTCCTTCGTTAGTCATTGATTTCACACGATTCTTGAGTCGTTGTAACACTTATGAGATGTAGAAGAATTTGGGGTGGTCGAAGTCTGAATTTCTCTCAGTCGATTCTTACTATTTTTTCCCTAGGCGTCATTTTCCTTGTTTCGTCTCCCTCACATCTCCTTCGTTGCTCATCGGTTTCGCACGATTCTTGAGTCGTTGTAACACTTATGAGATATAGAAGAATAGGGGGTGGTTGAAGTCCGAAGTTCTCTATGTCGATTCGTACGATTTTTTCGCTAAACATCATTTTCCTTGTTTCGTTCCCATTACATCTCCCTCCTTACTCATCGATTTCATACAATTCTTGTGTCGTTGTAACACTTATGAGACATAGAAGAATAGGGGGTGGTTGAAATCCGAAGTTCTCTATATCGATTCGTACAATTTTTTCGCTAAACATCATTTTCCTTATTTCGTCTACCTCACATCTCCTTCGTTACTCATTAATTTCACACGATTCTTGAGTTGTTGTAACACTTATGAGATATAGAAGAATTGGGGGTGGTCGAAGTCTGAATTTCTCACAGTCGATTCTTACGATTTTTTCCCTAGGCGTCATGCTCCTTGTTTCGTCTCCCTCACATCTCCTTCGTTGCTCATCGATTTTGCACGATTCTTGAGTCGTTGTCGCACTTATGAGATATAGAAGAATAGGGGGTGGTTGAAGTCCGAAGTTCTCTATGTCGATTCGTACGATTTCGCTAAACATCATTTTCCTTGTTTCGTCCCCCTCACATCTCCTTCGTTACTCATCGGTTTCGAACGATTCTTGAGTCGTTATAACACTTATGAGATATCGAAGAATAGGGGGTGGTTGAAGTCCGAAGTTCTCTATGTTGATTCGTATGATTTTTTCCTAAGCATCATTTTCCTTGTTTCGTCCCCCACACATCTCCTTCCTTAGTCATTGATTTTGTACGATTTTTTGAGTCGTTGTAACACTTATGAGATATAGAAGAATAGGGGGTGGTTGAAGTCCGAAGTTCTCTATATCGATTCGTACGATTTTTTCCCTAAACATCATTTTCATTGTTTCGTCCCCGTTATATCTTCTTCATTACTCATCGGTTTCGAACGATTCTTGAGTGGTTATAGTACTTATGAGATATTGAAGAATAGGGAGTGGATGTAGTCCGAAGTTCCCTATGTCGATTCGTATGATTTTTTCCTAAGCATCATTTTCCTTGTTTCGTCCCCCTCACATCTCCCTCCTTACTCATCGATTTCATACGATTCTTGTGTCGTTGTAATACTTATGAGACATAGAAGAATAGGGGGTGGTTGAAGTCCGAAGTTCTCTATATCGATTCGTACAATTTTTTCGCTAAACATCATTTTCCTTATTTCGTCTCCCTCACATCTCCCTCGTTACTCATTGATTTCACACGATTCTTGAGTCGTTGTAATACTTATGAGATACAGAAGAATTGGGGTGGTCGAAGTCTGAATTTCTCACAGTCGATTCTTACGATTTTGTCCCTAGGCGTCATGTTCCTTGTTTCGTTTCCCTCACATCTCCTTCGTTGCTCATCGGTTTTGCACGATTCTTGAGTCGTTGTCACACTTATGAGATATAGAAGAATAGGGGGTGGTTGAAGTCCGAAGTTCTCTATGTCGATTCGTACGATTTTTTCGCTAAACATCATTTTCCTTGTTTCGTCCCCCTCGCATCTCCTTCGTTACTCATCGGTTTCGAACGATTTTTGAGTCGTTATAACACTTATGAGATATTGAAGAATAGGGGGTGGTTGAAGTCCGAAGTTCTCTATGTTGATTCGTATGATTTTTTCCTAAGCATCATTTTCCTTGTTTCGTCCCCCACACATCTCCTTCCTTAGTCATTGATTTTGTACGATTTTTGAGTCGTTGTAACACTTATGAGATATAGAAGAATAGGGGGTGGTTGAAGTCCAAAGTTCTCTATGTCGATTCATACGATTTTTTCCTAAACATCATTTTCATTGTTTCATCCCCGTTATATCTTCTTCATTACTCATCGGTTTCGAACGATTCTTGAGTCGTTATAATACTTATGAGATATTGAAGAATAGGGAGTGGATGTAGTCCGAAGTTCCCTATGTCGATTCGTATGATTTTTTCGTAAGCATCATTTTCCTTGTTTCGTCCCCCTCACATCCCCCTCCTTACTCATCGATTTCATACAATTCTTGTGTCGTTGTAACACTTATGAGACATAGAAGAATAGGGGGTGGTTGAAGTCCGAAGTTCTCTATATCGATTCGTACAATTTTTTCGCTAAACATCATTTTCCTTATTTCGTCTCCCTCACATCTCCCTCGTTACTCATTGATTTCACACGATTCTTGAGTCGTTGTAATACTTATGAGATACAGAAGAATTGGGGTGGTCGAAGTCTGAATTTCTCACAGTCGATTCTTACGATTTTGTCCCTAGGCGTCATGTTCCTTGTTTCGTTTCCCTCACATCTCCTTCGTTGCTCATCGGTTTTGCACGATTCTTGAGTCATTGTCACACTTATGAGATATAGAAGAATAGGGGGTGGTTGAAGTCCGAAGTTCTCTATGTCGATTCGTACGATTTTTTCGCTAAACATCATTTTCCTTGTTTCGTCCCCCTCGCATCTCCTTCGTTACTCATCGGTTTCGAACGATTCTTGAGTCGTTATAACACTTATGAGATATTGAAGAATAGGGGGTGGTTGAAGTCCGAAGTTCTCTATGTTGATTCGTATGATTTTTTCCTAAGCATCATTTTCCTTGTTTCGTCCCCCACACATCTCCTTCCTTAGTCATTGATTTCGCACGATTCTTGAGTCGTTGTAACACTTATGAGATATAGAAGAATAAGGGGTGGTTGAAGTCCGAAGTTCTCTATGTCGATTCGTACGATTTTTTCCCTAAACATCATTTTCATTGTTTCGTCCCCGTTATATCTTCTTCATTACTCATCGGTTTCGAACGATTCTAATACTTATGAGATATTGAAGAATAGGGAGTGGATGTAGTCCGAAGTTCCCTATGTCGATTCGTATGATTTTTTCGTAAGCATCATTTTCCTTGTTTCGTCCCCCTCACATCTCCCTCCTTACTCATCGATTTCATACAATTCTTGTGTCGTTGTAACACTTATGTCTTCCTACCCGATCTTGTAAAATATTTGTTTTCATTTCCCCTTTATTATGTAAAGCTTCCGCCAAAAATGGTATCCGAGCCATCTTGGTGAGGAATAGTGTGTACTATAGTGTGTACTAAAATACAGTATAAATAAAAGTTTTTCCAGTTTGTATACAAACTTTGTATCGCTTCATTCACCCGCTTTCCTGAAGTATTGTCCAGTTCGTGGTTCGTTGTGCTGAACGATGTCCTAGATCTTAAAGATCTAAAGGTAAATTCTCTACGAATATTGATAATTCTGAAGTTGAAAATTATATCCATATTCGTGGCATATGGACTGTTCCTAGAGATTACATTTTCACAGAAAACCTTTCTTTTAAAAAGAAATTTGTTTAAAGATTAAATATTGCAGAGAGCATATTGCTTATTTAAGAGAACAGATTGCTAATCCTAATCTTTCGGAAGAAACGAAAGAATTTTATTATTACTCATCTTTAAAAAGAGAATTAATTTCTTTAAAAATCTTCGAAAAACAAGCTTCTATACTTGCTGCTTAATAGTATTTCTTTTATTAGATCATATTCTTGTTTTTCTGTTCTTTCTTCTGTCTGGTGAAACCCCAAGTCGCGTTGCCTGTTGTTTCCGTAAATCCCAGAAGAGGTAGGAGTTTTGGCGTAAAATCGTTGACAGTGATCCAGAATTAGAAGAATGGATAGGCTTTCAAGGGTTATGTCTTTTAGAAGAAATGCTAATGAGCAACTTAGGAAAATCGAAGAAAAAAGAAACAAAGAGATTATTATCTCTGAAGACTTTAATAAAAGTCTAAATGAATGGAAGATGCCAGAATACTCGGCATCTAGAATCTACAAAAGTACCGGCAGTTTTATAAAGAAAACTGATGTAATTATTAAGACAGTAGAAGAAGCTATTCCCTTATCAGAGGAATATAAATCAATTCAATTATTCTCAAAAGATCTTATAAGATTCCATAGGGAAAATAATAAATTTCTACATATAGGAATGGTGCAAATTGCTTTAAAACCTGCCTCTAGATTAGGTTTAAACACTTCAGCAATAATTGCTGTTCGTGATAAAAGACACAATAAATTCCATGATTCCTTATTAGGAATAGTTGAGTCTACACTCTGTGATGGACCAATATATTTTTCGTGTTATCCTAATTTTATAGTATCTTTAAAAGATCCAAATATTATGCATGCTTTATGTATTGATCTTAAATCAGAAGGATTTGATTTAATGAAAAATACTGATAATGTAATCCTTATCTATAGGATATATTATAAAGTTATGAATACAACCTTTTCTAATATAAGAAATGTTCCTACAGAAAGTAATCAAACTACTTTATTTGTTACCGATATTGCTAAAAGCAATACTGTTGTTCCAAAGACTATTACGTGGGATCAGGTTAAATTACCTGAAAGGTGGATATTAGAAGAGGCAAATCCACCAAAGAAAATTGAAAACTCGAAATTAGAGGATATAATTGAATATCCTGATGGAGATGTTGAAATTAGGTTCTCATCAGATAGAGTTACTAGACTTAAATTAAAGTCTAAGTCTTTAAAAGAAGACTATTCAAGTAGAAGATCTACTTCATCTATACCTCTTTCTAATTTAGAAAGACAAAGTGTTAGATCTAAGACTACTTTTGATGGTGTTAGTCAGCCTGAATATAAGGTTGAAATTCCAGAATCTTCACAAAGATCACCTACCATGTCAGATATGGGATATGATGATCAAAGTGTTTTTGGAATAAGCACACTAACACTTGAAGAAGAGGATAAGTTTCCTTTCAAAAAAGATATTAGAGAATTATTCTATTCTCAAGAAAATGAAATCAAAAGAAAATGGTTCTTTATGAAGAAAAAATCTAAATAAAATTTATGGTTTAAACGATACAAAATGTATCTTGAGAAAAGTGATGAATATATAGATTTCTTTGAGCTTATTAGAAAGTTCTATAGACTACATAAAAAGGATTATCCTAATTTTGAGGATGAAAAGATAGTAATGACTATTAATTCTAATTATGAGAATTATGTCACAAAAAATGGAAAAGTTATTAGGAGTATTCATCCTCCTGACTCAAATCTTGTTATAAAAATTAGGAATGAGGAAGTAATTGCTACTCCCTATAGAAAAGACAATAGTAGGATTGAAGCTGTTGTGGAACAGAATAATTTTACAAATCTCAGCTTACGATCAATAGGAAAACAATTAAATAGGATTGAGCAAAATGTTTGCCAAGGTGTTTATATACAACCTACTAATAATAACAGTGTTGTAAGCACTGAGAAGGTTTTAATAAAACCTTTACCCATAGAAGCTATTGATTTAAATATCGATAAAAATACAAATAACGAATTAGTTGATGAAATTGTCAAAAGACTTAAAAGTCTTGATATTAATAGAGTTCAGATGGCTCCCCTTACTGAAGCCAATAATCTAGAAGTTGTTGATTGCAGTGATTCAGATTCGGATAATTCCGAAAAAGACATTAATAATGTTGAACAAATGTTCTTAAAAGAACAAGAAAATTCTTTACAACTTAATAAAGTTGGATATAAAGGAAAACAGGTTTATAATATGCCTGGAAAGCCTTATTACCATAGGCCTACACCAGTTGATCTTCTTTTCGAAGAACAGGATAGTTATGGATATGTTTCCTTTGATGGTACATCAATAACCGAATGGAATATTGATGGCCATTCTGAATATCAGATACAAACAAAAATACATTATATGCTTATGTATGCTACAACATCAAAATTAAAAAATAACACTGATAAAAATATTGCTATCGCAATTATTCAAGGTTTTACGGGCCAACTTAGAGGTTGGTGGGATTTTCACTTATCTAGTGAAGCAAAAAATCATATACTTAATGCAGTAAAAACAGAAGGAGAAACACAAACTCAGGTTACTGATTGTGTTAATACCTTAGTTTTTACAATTGCTAAGCATTTTATTGGTACAACCAATCTTCATTATGATAAAACTCAGGAACAGCTTATGAGCTTAAGATGTCCGAAATTATCTCAGTTTAAATGGTATAAGGATGTGTTCTTTTCCAAAATCTTTTCTCGAGAGGATAGTGGACATGATTTCTGGAAAGAAAAGTTCTTATCAGGACTACCCCATATGTTTTGCGAAAGAGTTAAAACTCGAATTAAGCAAAAGAATCAAGGATTAATTCCTTACTCCATATATACTTATGGAGACCTTGTTGCAGAAATAACTGCAGAAGGAATTGCTCTGTGTAATGAGATAAAATTACATAAGCAAATTCAAAAAAAGAAAATTTTAGGAAAAGAAGTAGTAGGAGACTTTTGTGAACAAATTGGTGTCACACCTATAGGCCCTTCAGGATCTAAGGAAATTAAAAGGTTTAAAAAACCTAAAAAATATAAGAATAAGAAATATAAGGATTATGATCCTTCATATAAAAAGAAAAAATATAAAAAAACCCAAAAAAGGGATGAAAATAGAAAAGAGGATAATAAGATCCACAAAATTCCAATTTGTTGGAAGTGCCATAAAGCTGGCCATTACGCTAATAAGTGTAAAATGAAAAAGAAAATAAATAGTCTTGAAATTGAAGAAGACTTAAAAAAGGCGTTACAAAAGCTCTTCCTTGAAAATACTGACTCCGAAAGAGAAAATAGAAAAATTTCTGTTATAGCAGAAGATGATAATAAAGAAAGTGATTCGGATAATGAATCAACTGAAAATGATGAAAGTAATTGCGAAGGAAATTGTGATTACTATAAAGCCTTATGTAAGGCTAATGGTTTATGTGTCCTTACAAGAGAAGAAAATTTTATTCTTGATCTTATAGATAAAATCCAAGATCCCGAAGAAAAAAGAGAAATGCTCCAAAAATATTTGGACAGTTATAAAAATAAAAAACAAGAATTAAGGTTTAAAGAACCTGAACATTATAATCTTAAAGAAATTATGGATAGAATGAAGCCTTCTATTGCTTCGACTAGCAGTAAAGACATTACTGTTTCCGAATTAAAATATGAAGTAAACACTCTTAAAAAAGAGTTACAAGAAATAAAATCTAGAATTCTTATTTTAGAAACAGAAAGAGAACTTAAACCTGAAAATAATGATTCAGATGATGAAAAGATTCTTAGTGAGGAATTAAATTCCATGACATTCTTAAATATGGTTGATCGTGTTATTACACACAAATGGCATATTAAAATTACCATTGTAGTTCATAAAGAGTATTATTTCGATGCTATTGCTATGGTTGACTCAGGTGCAGATCTAAACTGCATAAATGAAGGAATAATTCCTTCAAGATATTTTGAAAAAACTACCGAAATCTTAAATGCTGCAGATGGTAGAAAATTACATGTTAAGTATAAACTGAATAAAACTTCAGTCTGCAATAAAGGAGTTTGCTTAGAAATGCCATTTATAATGGTTAAAAACTTATCTCATGATGTTATTTTAGGAAATCCTTTCCTACACATGTTATACCCTATTAAAAATATTAGTGAAAGGGGTATAATGTCTGAGGTTGAAGGAAGAGAAATTGAGTTTAAATTTATAACTCAACCTAAAACTCATGGTATTGATGTTCTCCAAAGAACAATAAAAAGAAAAGAAAATCTTCTTAGTTCTCTTAATCAAGAGATAAATTTTAAGAAAATAGAAGATAAATTATCTTTTCCTTTTATACAAAAGAAAATCAATGATATAAAATCTCTAATAGAAAATACTTTATGCTCAGATATTCCCAATGTTTTTTGGGAAAGAAAGAAGCATGTGGTATCTTTACCATATGAGCCTGACTTTAAAGAAAGTCTTATTCCTACAAAAGCCCGTCCTATTGCAATGGGTCCTAGGCATTTAGAAATATGCAAAAAAGAAATAAATGAGTTATTACTCAAAAAATTAATCAGACCCTCCAAAAGTCCTTGGAGTTGCCCAGCATTCTATGTTGAAAATGCAGCCGAACTTGAACGAGGAGTTCCTCGATTAGTTATTAATTATAAACCTTTAAATAAGGTTTTAAGGTGGATTAGATATCCAATTCCTAATAAAAAGGATCTTCTTAATAGACTTTATTCTGCTAAAGTCATGTCTAAATTCGACCTAAAATCAGGGTTTTGGCAAATTCAAATTGAAGAAAAGGATCGGTATAAAACCGCTTTTACTGTTCCTTTTGGGCATTATGAATGGAATGTTATGCCCTTTGGGCTAAAGAATGCTCCTTCTGAATTTCAGAAGATAATGAATGATATTTTTAGTCCTTATACGACTTTCATAATAGTTTACATAGATGATGTACTGATTTATTCTGAATCAGTTGATCAACATTTCAAACATATTAATATATTTATTAATATAGTCAAAAGAGCTGGTCTTGTTGTCTCAGCTAAAAAGATTAAACTCTTTCAAACAGAAATAAAATTTCTTGGTCATAATATCAGACAGGGAACAATATTCCCAATTGATAGAGCGATTATATTCGCAGAAAAATTTCCCGATGAAATAAAAGATAAAAATCAGTTACAAAGATTTTTGGGAAGTCTGAATTATATTTCAGAATTTTATAAAGAATTAGCACAAGATGCTAAACCCTTATTTGAAAGGCTTAAGAAAACACCACCACCTTGGGATAATACCCATACCCAAGCAGTTAAAAAAATTAAAAATAGAATCAAGGAAATTCCTTGTTTAGCTATATCGCACCCTGATGCTTTTAAAATCGTTGAAACAGATGCATCAGATTTAGGTTACGGAGGAATTCTTAAACAAAGAATCAATAATAAAGAATCTTTAGTTAGATTCACTTCAGGAGTCTGGAGAGGACCTCGGGTTAATTACTCGACTGTAAAAAAGGAAGTCTTATCAATTGTCTTATGTATTCAAAAATTTGAAAGTGATCTTTTGAACAAAAAATTTCTTGTTAGAGTTGATTGTAAATCTGCAAAAGAAATTTTGCAAAAAGATGTTAAAAACATTGCTTCTAAACAGATTTTTGCTAGATGGCAAGCCATTCTTTCTATTTTTGATTTTGATATTGAGTTTATTAAAGGATCTGATAATTCTTTACCAGATTTCTTAACTCGTGAATTTTTGCAGGATCATTATGAATAGGGGAAAAGAAGCTCAAAAGAAGCAACAGACTTATAAGTCTGCGATCACTGACAAGAATGAAAAAATTGTGAAGAAAGAAGCCTTAAAGGCTATCCCCGAAGATGAAAAACTTAGAGAAGATGCTTATAAGCTCGCTGTTAAATCTGAAAATCCTAAGGAATATATATTTCCTTACATTCCTGGCACTACGATTTGGATATCTCCAATCGAAAGTAAATATATCAATCTTTCAGCTGAAGAAGTTATGAACTTCTATTTAAGAAATTTCACTGATCCTTATTTATATCCGAAGGATTTTTATTTCTACCAGTATATTCTTGAGTATACTGGATTAGTCAGTATTAGCCCTTTTTCAAGGAATCAAGAGACAGTAGCTTATTCTAAAGTTACGATTCAAAAAATCCTTACCCCAGAACAATGGGATAGTGATCTTTATAGATTTAAAGAACTGATTCCAGATTCTGGCCATCCTCATAGGAAAAGAATGCACTTCAATTATTTTGATTATATCAAAGCTTGGGATTTGGCTTTTTCGTATGAAAATAAATTGAGAAAACATAGTTGGTTTTTTCAATTTAGAAATAATGAAGGAATAAAATTTCCACATTGGTTTGTTAAATGGTTCTCAGAATGGGGATTATATCCCATCATTTTTCCTCATAAAGTGAGAATTATTTTTGAAGATTTTGTCAGGGTAAACCCTACGATGAAAAATCATGCTCTTATGTTCTCCGCCTTATACCAGGTTCCATGGATCTGTAGATGGGATGTTTTAGTCTCACGAAGAAGTGTTGAGAAATTTGAAACTTCTTTTGTTATCCCATATTTGGGAAGAAGAATTTTAATTAAATGGTGGGATAAATTCGATTTCTTCACCGAATCTGTTTTTACAGCTAAAGGTCTTATAAGCCTTGAACCTATTATTGAGAAGAAAATCGAGCCAAAAAAGGATCTTAAAGATCTGCTTCAAGAATTGCTAGCAGGATCTTCAAAGAAAGATTTGAAAAAGCAGATGAAAGCGTTGTTGGAATCCAGCTCATCATCATCGTCCAATTCTGATGAAGAAGAAGAAGATAAGATGGAAACCGACACAATGATGCAAGATTCTCAATCACAATAGTGAGATAATTGATTAAAGACAAAAAGGACGTGTTATGACACAAGTAATGACGTTTTTCTCCTACAGTTAATACTGTGTTCAATAATGGAAGTGTTACTGTTGCTGTCCTGTCAGGCAGAAGTATTGTTCATGAGGTCATCCATGACGTCATGTCACTGTTGGTATTGCGGTTACTGTTTTTCAAGAACATTTCAATTCCGCCTCTCAAGTCCATGGTTTAGGCTTATAAAAGGAGGCTTGGTTCTAAGATGGAGGACACGCGCAATTTCTTAGCTTAAACCTCTTTTCTTCCAATTCTCTTAGCCCTTATCTATTCCTACCCGATCTTGTAAAATATTTGTTTTCATTTCCCCTTTATTATGTAAAGCTTCCGCCAAAAACATCATTTTCCTTGTTTCGTCCCCCTCGCATCTCCTTCGTTACTCATCGGTTTCGAACGATTCTTGAGTCGTTATAACACTTATGAGATATTGAAGAATAGGGGGTGGTTGAAGTCCGAAGTTCTCTATGTTGATTCGTATGATTTTTTCCTAAGCATCATTTTCCTTGTTTCGTCCCCCACACATCTCCTTCCTTAGTCATTGATTTTGTACGATTTTTGAGTCGTTGTAACACTTATGAGATATAGAAGAATAGGGGGTGGTTGAAGTCCGAAGTTCTCTATGTCGATTCGTACAATTTTTTCGCTAAACATCATTTTCCTTATTTCGTCTCCCTCACATCTCCTTCGTCACTCATTGATTTCACACGATTCTTGAGTTGTTGTAACACTTATGAGATATAGAAGAATTGGGGTTGGTCGAAGTCTGAATTTCTCCCAGTCGATTCTTATGATTTTTTCACTAGGCGTCATTTTCATTGTTTCGTCTCCCTCACATCTCCTTCGTTACTCATCGGTTTCGAACGATTCTTGAGTCGTTATAATACTTATGAGATATTGAAGAATAGGGAGTCCGCATTATTTTTTTCCTATGTGAGGGGGACGAAACAAGAAAAATGATGCTTAGGAAAAAATCATACGAATCGACATAGAGAACTTCGGACTTCAACCACCCCCTATTCTTCAATATCTCATAAGTGTTATAACGACTCAAGAATCGTTCGAAACCGATGAGTAACGAAGGAGATGTGAGGGAGACGAAACAATGAAAATGACGCCTAGTGAAAAAATCATAAGAATCGACTGAGAGAAATTCAGACTTCGACCACCCCCAATTCTTCTATATCTCATAAGTGTTACAACAACTCAAGAATCGTGTGAAATCAATGAGTAACGAAGAAGATGTGAGGGAGACGAAATAAGGAAAATGATGTTTAGCGAAAAAATTGTACGAATCGATATAGAGAACTTCGGACTTCAACCACCCCCTATTCTTCTAAAAGAAAAAAGTATAAGAAAATTCAAAAATGCCAAAAAAAGAATAAGGGCAGAAAAAAGAAAAAATGAAAAAAGATTTTCAACTAACCTTCTTTTTTGCAGGTATTCAAAGAGTATTGATCAGAAGCTTCTCGGTGAAGCGTGTATCATACAATTCCAATAATGATAAGTTACACCTGTCATCGCACTCATTCTACAGTCACCGCACTCATCCAGCAGACTACCTACCTGTCCTTCTCAATTATCAAAAGAAGAATTGCGGGTGGTCCGAAGTTCCTTGTTTCGTCCGCATTACATCTCCTTCCTTACTCATCGATTTCGCATGATTCTTGAGTCGTTGTAACACTTATGAGATATAGAAGAATTGGGGGTGGTCGAAGTCTGAATTTCTCTCATTCGTTTCGTACGATTTTTTTCCTAGGCATCATTTTCCTTGTTTTGTCTCCCTCACATCTCCTTCGTTACTCATTGATTTCACACGATTCTTGAGTCGTTGTAACACTTATGAGATGTAGAAGAATTTGGGGTGGTCGAAGTCTGAATTTCTCTCAGTAGATTCTTACGATTTTTTCCCTAGGCGCCATTTTCCTTGTTTCGTCTCCCTCACATCTCCTTCGTTGCTCATCGGTTTCGCACGATTCTTGAGTCGTTGTAACACTTATGAGATATAGAAGAATAGGGGGTGGTTGAAGTCCGAAGTTCTCTATGTCGATTCGTACTATTTTTTCGCTAAACATCATTTTCCTTGTTTCGTTCCCATTACATCTCCCTCCTTACTCATCGATTTCATACAATTCTTGTGTCGTTGTAACACTTATGAGACATAGAAGAATAGGGGGTGGTTGAAGTCCGAAGTTCTCTATATCGATTCGTACAATTTTTTCGCTAAACATCATTTTCCTTATTTCGTCTACCTCACATCTCCTTCGTTACTCATTGATTTCACACGATTCTTGAGTTGTTGTAACACTTATGAGATATAGAAGAATTGGGGGTGGTCGAAGTCTGAATTTCTCACAGTCGATTCTTACGATTTTTTCCCTAGGCGTCATGTTCCTTGTTTCGTCTCCCTCACATCTCCTTCATTGCTCATCGGTTTTGCATGATTCTTGAGTCGTTGTCACACTTATGAGATATAGAAGAATAGGGGGTAGTTGAAGTCCGAAGTTCTCTATGTCGATTCGTACGATTTCGCTAAACATCATTTTCCTTGTTTCGTCCCCCTCACATCTCCTTCGTTACTCATCGGTTTCGAACGATTCTTGAGTCGTTATAACACTTATTAGATATTGAAGAATAGGGGGTGGTTGAAGTCCGATGTTCTCTATGTTGATTCGTATGATTTTTTCCTAAGCATCATTTTCCTTGTTTCGTCCCCCACACATCTCCTTCCTTAGTCATTGATTTTGTACGATTTTTGAGTCGTTGTAACACTTATGAGATATAGAAGAATAGGGGTGGTTGAAGTCCGAAGTTCTCTATGTCGATTCGTACGATTTTTTCCCTAAACATCATTTTCATTGTTTCGTCCCCGTTATATCTTCTTCATTACTCATCGGTTTCGAACGATTCTTGAGTCGTTATAATACTTATGAGATATTGAAGAATAGGGAGTGGATGTAGTCCGAAGTTCCCTATGTCGATTCGTATGATTTTTTCGTAAGCATCATTTTCCTTGTTTCGTCCCCCTCACATCTCCCTCCTTACTCATCGATTTCATACAATTCTTGTGTCGTTGTAACACTTATAAGACATAGAAGAATAGGGGGTGGTTGAAGTCCGAAGTTCTCTATATCGATTCGTACAATTTTTTCGCTAAACATCATTTTCCTTGTTTTGTCTCCCTCACATCTCCTTCGTTACTCATTGATTTCACACGATTCTTGAGTCGTTGTAACACTTATGAGATATAGAAGAATTGGGAGTGGTCGAAGTCTGAATTTCTCTCAGTCGATTCTTACGATTTTTTCCCTAGACGTCATTTTCCTTGTTTCGTCTCCCTCACATCTCCTTCGTTGCTCATCGGTTTCACACGATTCTTGAGTCGTTGTAACACTTATGAGATATAGAAGAATAGGGAGTGGTTGAAGTCCGATGTTCTCTATGTCGATTCGTACGATTTTTTCGCTAAACATCATTTTCCTTGTTTCGTCCCCATTACATCTCCTTCCTTACTCATCCATTTCGCACGATTCTTGAGTCGTTGTAACAATTATCAGATATAGAAGAATTGGGGGTGGTCCAAGTCGGAATTTCTCTCATTCGTTTCCTACGATTTTTTTCCTAGGCATCATTTTCCTTGTTTTGTCTCCCTCACATCTCCTTCGTTACTCAGTGATTTCACACGATTCTTGAGTCATTGTAATACTTATGAGATACAGAAGAATTGGGGGTGGTCGAAGTCTGAATTTCTCTCAGTCGATTCTTACGATTTTTTCCCTAGGCGTCATGTTCCTTGTTTCGTCTCCCTCACATCTCCTTCGTTGCTCATCGGTTTCGAACGATTCTTGAGTCGTTATAACACTTATGAGATAATGAAGAATAGGGGGTGGTTGAAGTCCGAAGTTCTCTATGTCGATTCGTACGATTTCGCTAAACATCATTTTCCTTGTTTCGTCCCCCTCACATCTCATTCGTTACTCATCAGTTTCGACCGATTCTTGAGTCGTTATAACACTTATGAGATATTGAAGAATAGGGGGTGGTTGAAGTCCGAAGTTCTCTATGTTGATTCGTATGATTTTTTCCTAAGCATCATTTTCCTTGTTTCGTCCCCCACACATCTCCTTCCTTACTCATCGATTTCATACGATTCTTGTGTCGTTGTAACACTTATGAGATATAGAAGAATAAGGGGTGGTTGAAGTCCGAAGTACTCTATATCGATTCTTACGATTTTTTCGCTAAACATCATTTTCCTTATTTCGTCTCCCTCACATCTCCTTCGCTACTCATCGATTTCGCACGATTCTTGAGTCATTGTAACACTTATAAGATATAGAAGAATTGGGGGTGGTCGTAGTTTGAATTTCTCTCAGTCGATTCTTATGATTTTTTCACTAGGCGTCATTTTCATTGTTTCGTCCCCCTCACATCTCGTTCGTTACTCATCGGTTTCGAACGATTCTTGAGTCGTTATAACACTTATGAGATATTGAAGAATAGGGGGTGGTTGAAGTCCGAAGTTCTCTATGTCGATTCGTATGATTTTTTCCTAAGCATCATTTTTCTTGTTTCGTCCCCCTCACATCTCCTTCCCTAGTCATTGATTTTATACAATTTTTGAGTCGTTGTAACACTTATGAGATATAGAAGAATAGGGAGTCCGAATTTCTCTCAGTCAATTCGTACGATTTTCCCTAGGCATAGATTTCCTTGTTTCGTCCTCCTCACATCTCCCACCTCACTCATCGATTTCGTACGATTCTTGAGTCGTTGTAACACTTATGAGATATAGAAAAATAGGGGGTGGTTGAAGTCCGATGTTTTCTATGTCGATTCGTATGATTTTTTCCCTACGCATCATTTTCCTTGTTTCGTCCCCCTCACATCTCCTTCCCTAGTCATTGATTTTATACAATTATTGAGTCGTTGTAACACTTATGAGATATAGAAGAATAGGGGGTTGTCGAAATCTGAATTTCTCTCAGTCGATTCGTACGATTTTTCCCTAGGCATAGATTTCCTTGTTTCATCCTCCTCACATCTCCCTCCTTACTCATCGATTTCGTATGATTCTTGAGTCGTTGTAACATACTTATGAGATATAGAAGAATAGGGGGTGGTTGAAGTCCGAAGTTCTCTATGTCGATTTGTATGATTTTTTCGTTAAACATCATTTTCCTTGTTTCATCCGCATTACATCTCCTTCCTTACTCATCGATTACGCATGATTCTTGAGTCGTTGTAACACTTATGAGATATAGAAGAATTGGGGGTGGTCGAAGTCTGAATTTCTCTCATTCGTTTCGTACGATTTTTTTCCTAGGCATCATTTTCCTTGTTTTGTCTCCCTCACATCTCCTTTGTTACTCATTGATTTCACACGATTCTTAAGTTGTTGTAACACTTATGAGATATAGAAGAATTGGGGGTGGTCGAAGTCTGAATTTCTCTTAGTCGATTCTTACGATTTTTTCCCTAGGCGTCATTTTCCTTGTTTCGTCTCCTTCACATCTCCTTCGTTGCTCATCGGTTTTGCACGATTCTTGAGTCGTTGTCACACTTATGAGATATTGAAGGATAGGGGGTGGTTGAAGTCCGAAGTTCTCTATGTCGATTCGTATTATTTTTTCGCTAAACATCATTTTCCTTGTTTCATGCCCATTACATCTCCTTCCTTACTCATCGATGTCGCATGATTGTTGAGTCGTTGTAACACTTATGTGATATAGAAGAATTGGGGGTGGTCGAAGTGTGAATTTCTCTCATTCGTTTCGTACGATTTTTTTCCTAGGCATCATTTTCCTTGTTTTGTCTCCCTCACATCTCCTTCGTTACTCATTGATTTCACACGATTCTTGAGTCGTTGTAACACTTATGAGATATAGAAGAATTGGGGGTGGACGAAGTCTGAATTTCTCTCAGTCGATTCTTACGATTTTTTCCCTAGGCATCATTTTCCATGTTTCGTCTCCCTCACATCTCCTTCGTTGCTCATCGGTTTCGCACGATTCTTGAGTTGTTGTAACACTTATGAGATATAGAAGAATTGGGGGTGGTTGAAGTCCGAAGTTCTCTATGTCGATTCGTACGATTTTTTCGCTAAACATCATTTTCCTTATTTCGTTCCCATTGCATCTCCTTCCTTACTCATCGATTTCGCATGATTCTTGAGTCGTTGTAACACTTATGAGATATAGAAGAATTGGGGGTGGTCGAAGTCTGAATTTCTCTCATTCGTTCCGTACGATTTTTTTCCTAGGCATCATTTTCCTTGTTTTGTCTCCCTCACATCTCCTTCGTTACTCATTGATTTCACACGATTCTTGAGTCGTTGTAACACTTATGAGATATAGAAGAATTGGGGGTGGTCGAAGTCTGAATTTCTCTCAGTCGATTCTTACGATTTTTTCCCTAGGCGTCATTTTCCTTGTTTCGTCTCCCTCACATCTCCTTCGTTGCTCATCGGTTTCGCACGATTCTTGAGTCGTTGTAACACTTATGAGATATAGAAGAATTGGGGGTGGTTGAAGTCCGAAGTTCTCTATGTCGATTCGTACGATTTTTTCGCTAAACATCATTTTCCTTGTTTCGTTCCCATTGCATCTCCTTCCTTACTCATCGATTTCGCATGATTCTTGAGTCGTTGTAACACTTGTGAGATATCGAAGAATTGGGGGTGGTCGAAGTCTGAATTTCTCTCATTCGTTCCGTACGATTTTTTTCCTAGGCATCATTTCCTTGTTTTGTCTCCCTCACATCTCCTTCGTTACTCATTGATTTCACACGATTCTTGAGTCGTTGTAATACTTATGAGATACAGAAGAATTGGGGGTGGTCGAAGTCTGAATTTCTCACAGTCGATTCTTATGATTTTTTCCCTAGGCGTCATGTTCCTTGTTTCGTCTCCCTCACATCTCCTTCGTTGCTCATCGGTTTTGCACGATTCTTGAGTCGTTGTCACACTTATGACATATAGAAGAAAAGGGGGTGGTTGAAGTCCGAAGTTCTCTATGTCGATTCGTACGATTTTTTAGCTAAACATCATTTTCCTTGTTTCGTCCCCCTCACATCTCGTTCGTTGCTCATCGGTTTCGAACGATTCTTGAGTCGTTATAACACTTATGAGATATTGAAGAATAGGGGGTGGTTGAAGTCCGAAGTTCTCTATGTTGATTCGTATGATTTTTTCCTAAGCATCATTTTCCTTGTTTCGTCCCCCACACATCTCCTTCCTTAGTCATTGATTTTGTACGATTTTTGAGTAGTTGTAACACTTATGAGATATAGAAGAATAGGGGGTGGTTGAAGTCCGAAGTTCTCTATATCGATTCGTACAAATTTTTCCCTAAACATCATTTTCATTGTTTCGTCCCCGTTATATCTTCTTCATTACTCATCGGTTTCGAACGATTCTTGAGTCGTTATAATACTTATGAGATATTGAAGAATAGGGAGTGGATGTAGTCCGAAGTTCCCTATGTCGATTCGTATGATTTTTTCCTATTCAGACTTCGACCACCCCCAATTCTTCTGTATCTCATAAGTATTACAACTACTCAAAAATCGTACAAAATCAATGACTAATGAAGGAGATGTGTGGGGGACGAAACAAGGAAAATGATGCTTAGGAAAAAATCATACGAATCAACATAGAGAACTTCGGACTTCAACCACCCCCTATTCTTCAATATCTCATAAGTGTTATAACGACTCAAGAATCGTTCGAAACCGATGAGTAACGAACGAGATGTGAGGGGGACGAAACAAGGAAAATGATGTTTAGCGAAAAAATCGTACGAATCGACATAGAGAACTTCGGACTTCAACCACCCCCTATTCTTCTATATCTCATAAGTGTGACAACGACTCAAGAATCGTGCAAAACCGATGATCAACGAAGGAGATGTGAGGGAGACGAAACAAGGAACATGACGCCTAGGGAAAAAATCATAAGAATCGACTGTGAGAAATTCAGACTTCGACCACCCCCAATTCTTCTGTATCTCATAAGTATTACAACGACTCAAGAATCGTGTGAAATCAATGAGTAACGAAGGAGATGTGAGGGAGACAAAACAAGGAAAATGATACCTAGAAAAAAATCGTACGAAACGAATGAGAGAAATTCAGACTTCGACCACCCCCAATTCTTCTATATCTCATAAGTGTTACAACGACTCAAGAATCATGCGAAATCGATGAGTAAGGAAGGAGATGTAATGCGGACGAAACAAGGAAAATGATGTTTAGCGAAAAAATCGTACGAATCGACATAGAGAACTTCGGACTTCAACCAACCCCTATTCTTCTATATCTCATAAGTATGTTACAACGACTCAAGAATCGTACGAAATCGATGAGTAAGGAGGGAGATGTGAGGAGGACGAAACAAGGAAATCTATGCCTAGGGAAAAATCTTACGAATCGACTGAGAGAAATTCAGATTTCGACAACCCCCTATTCTTCTATATCTCATAAGTGTTACAACGACTCAATAATTGTATAAAATCAATGACTAGGGAAGGAGATGTGAGGGGGACGAAACAAGGAAAATGATGCGTAGGGAAAAAATCATACGAATCGACATAGAGAACTTCGGACTTCAACCACCCCCTATTTTTCTATATCTCATAAGTGTTACAACGACTCAAGAATCGTACGAAATCGATGAGTGAGGTGGCAGATGTGAGGAGGACGAAACAAGGAAATCTATGCCTAGGGAAAATCGTACGAATTGACTGAGAGAAATTCGGACTCTCTATGCTTCTATATCTCATAAGTGTTACAACGACTCAAAAATTGTATAAAATCAATGACTAGGGAAGGAGATGCGAGGGGGACGAAACAAGGAAAATGATGCTTAGGAAAAAATCATACGAATCGACATAGAGAACTTCGGACTTCAACCACCCCCTATTCTTCAATATCTCATAAGTGTTATAACGACTCAAGAATCGTTCGAAACCGATGAGTAACGAAGGAGATGGAGGGAGACGAAACAATGAAAATGACGCCTAGTGAAAAAATCATAAGAATCGACTAAGAGAAATTCAAACTTCGACCACCCCCAATTCTTCTATATCTTATAAGTGTTACAATGACTCAAGAATCGTGTGAAATCGATGAGTTGCGAAGGAGATGTGAGGGAGACAAAATAAGGAAAATGATGTTTAGCGAAAAAATCGTATGAATCGATATAGAGAACTTCGGACTTCAACCACCCCTTATTCTTCTATATCTCATAAGTGTTACAACGACACAAGAATCATATGAAATCGATGAGTAAGGAGGGAGATGTGAGGGGGACGAAATAAGGAAAATGATGCTTAGGAAAAAATCATACGAATCGACATAAGGAACTTCGGACTTCATCCACTCCCTATTCTTCAATATCTCATAAGTATGGAAGAAGATATAACGGGGACGAAACAATGAAAATGATGTTTAGGGAAAAAATCGTACGAATCGACATAGAGAACTTCGGACTTCAACCACCCCCTATTCTTCTATAACTCATAAGTGTTACAACGACTCAAAAATCGTACAAAATCAATGACTAAGGAAAGAGATGTGTGGGGGACGAAACAAGGAAAATGATGCTTAGGAAAAAATCATACGAATCAACATAGAGAACTTCGGACTTCAACCACCCCCTATTCTTCAATATCTCATAATTGTTATAACGACTCAAGAATCGGTCGAAACTGATGAGTAACGAATGAGATGTGAGGGGGACGAAACAAGGAAAATGATGTTTAGCGAAAAAATCGTACGAATCCACATAGAGAACTTCGGACTTCAACCACCCCCTATTCTTCTATATCTCATAAGTGTGACAACGACTCAAGAATTGTTCCAAACCGATGAGCAACGAAGGAGGTGTGAGGGAGACGAAACAAGGAAAATGACGCCTAGGGAAAGAATTGTAAGAATCTACTGAGAGAAATTCAGACTTCGACCACCCCCAATTCTTCTTTATCTCATAAGTGTTACAACGAATCAAGAATCGTGTAAAATCACTGAGTAACGAAGGAGATGTGAGGGAGACAAAACAAGGAAAATGATGCCTAGGAAAAAAATCGTACGAAACGAATGAGAGAAATTCCGACTTCGACCACCCCCAATTCTTCTATATCTCATAAGTGTTACAACGACTCAAGAATCATGCAAAATCGATGAGTAAGGAAGGAGATGTAATGGGGACGAAACAAGGAAAATGATGTTTAGCGAAAAAATCGTACGAATCGACATAGAGAACTTCGGACTTCAACCACCCCCTATTCTTCTATATCTCATAAGTGTTACAATGACTCAAGAATCGTGCGAAACCGATGAGCAACGAAGGAGATGTGAGGGAGACAAAACAAGGAAAATGATGCCTAGGAAAAAAATCGTACGAATCGAATGAGAGAAATTCAGACTTCGACCACCCCCAATTCTTCTATATCTCATAAGTGTTACAACGACTCAAGAATCATGCAAAATCGATGAGTAAGGAAGGAGATGTAACGGGGACGAAACAAGGAAAATGATGTTTAGCGAAAAAATCGTACGAATCGACATAGAGAACTTCGGACTTCAACCACCCCCTATTCTTCTATATCTCATAAGTGTTACAACGACTCAAGAATCGTATGAAATCGATAAGTAAGGAGGGAGATGTGAGGAGGACGAAACAAGGAAATATATGCCTAGAGAAAAATCGTACGAAACGAATGAGAGAAATTCAGACTTGGACCACCCCCAATTCTTCTATATCTCATAAGTGTTACAACGATTCAAGAATCATGCGAAATCGATGAGTAAGGAAGGAGATGTAACGGGGACGAAACTAGGAAAATAATGTTTAGCGAAAAAATCGTACGAATCGACATAGAGAACTTCGGACTTCAACCACCCCCTATTTTTCTATATCTCATAAGTGTGTTACGACGACTCAAGAATCGTACGAAACCGATGAGCAACGAAGGAGATGTGAGGGAAACGAAACAAGGAAAATGACGCCTAGGGAAAAAATCTTAAGAATCGACTGAGAGAAATTCAGACTTCGACCACCCTCAATTCTTCTATATCTCATAAGTGTTACAACGACTCAAGAATCGTGTGAAATCAATGAGTAACGAAGGAGATGTGAGGGAGACAAAACAAGGAAAATGATGCCTAGGAAAAAAATCGTACGAAACGAATGAGAGAAATTCAGACTTCGACCACCCCCAATTCTTCTATATCTCATAAGTGTTACAATGACTCAAGAATCATGCGAAATCGATGAGTAAGGAAGGAGATGTAATGGGGACGAAACAAGGAATATGATGTTTTAGCGAAAAAATCGTACGAATCGACATAGAGAACTTCGGACTTCAACCACCCCCTATTCTTCTATATCTCATAAGTGTTACAACGACTCACGAATCGTATGAAATCGATGAGTAAGGAGGGAGATGTGAGGAGGACGAAAGAAGGAAATATATGCCTAGAGAAAAATCGTACGAAACGAATGAGAGAAATTCAGACTTGGACCACCCCCAATGCTTCCATATGTCATATGTGTTACGACTCAAGAATCATGCGAAATCGATGAGTAAGGAAGGAGATGTAACGGGGACGAAACAAGGAAAATAATGTTTAGCGAAAAAATCGTACGAATCGACATAGAGAGCTTCGGACTTCAACCACCCCCTATTTTTCTATATCTCATAAGTGTGTTACAACGACTCAAGAATCGTACGAAATCGATGAGTAAGGGGGGAGATGTGAGGAGGACGACACAAGGAAATCGATGCCTAGGGAAAAATCGTACGAATCGACTTAGAGAAATTCGGATTTCGACAACCCCCTATTCTTCTATATCTCATAAATGTTACAACGACTCAATAATTGTATAAAATCAATGACTAGGGAAGGAGATGTGAGGGGAAAAAACAAGGAAAATGATGCTTATGAAAAAATCATACGAATCGACATAGAGAACTTCGGACTTCAACCACCCCTTATTTTTCTATATCTAATAATTGTTACAACGACTCAAGAATCGTACGAAATCGATGAGTAAGGTGGGAGATGTGAGGAGGACGAAACAAGGAAAATGATGCTTAGCGAAAAATTCGTACGAATCGACATAGAGAACTTCGGACTTCAACCACCCCCACCCCCTATTCTATTATATCTCATAAGTATGTTACAACGACTCAAGAATCGTACGAAATCGATGAGTAAGGAGGGAGATGTGAGGAGGACGAAACAAGGAAATCTATGCCTAGGGAAAAATCGTACGAATCGACTGAGAGAAATTCGGATTTCCACAACCCCCTATTCTTCTATATCTCATAACTGTTACAACGACTTAATAATTGTATAAAATCAATGACTAGGGAAGGAGATGTGAGGGGCACGAAACAAGGAAAATGATGCGTAGGGAAAAAATCATACGAATCGATATAGAGAACTTCGGACTTCAACCACCCCCTATTTTCTATATCTCATAAGTGATACAACGACTCAAGAATCGTACGAAATTGATGAGTAAGGTGGGAGATGTGAGGAGGACGAAACAAGGAAATCTATGCCTAGGGAAAATCGTACGAATCGACTGTGAGAAATTCGGACTCCCTATTCTTTTATATCTCATAAGTGTTACAACGACTCAAAAATTGTATAAAATCAATGACTAGGGGAGGAGATGTGAGGGGGACGAAACAAGGAAAATGATGCTTAGGAAAAAATCATACGAATCGACATAGAGAACTTCGGACTTCAACCACCCCCTATTTTTCTATATCTCATAAGTGTTACAACGACTCAAGAATCGTACGAAATCGATGAGTGAGGTGGGAGATGTGAGGAGGACGAAACAAGGAAATCTATGCCTAGGGAAAATCGTACGAATTGACTGAGAGAAATTCGGACTCCCTATTCTTCTATATCTCATAAGTGTTACAACGACTCAGAAATTGTATAAAATCAATGACTAGGGAAGGAGATGTGAGGGGGACGAAACAAGAAAAATGATGCTTAGGAAAAAATCATACGAATCGACATAGAGAACTTCGGACTTCAACCACCCCCTATTCTTCAATATCTCATAAGTGTTATAACGACTCAAGAATCGTTCGAAACCGATGAGTAACGAATGAGATGTGAGGGAGACGAAACAATGAAAATGACGCCTAGTGAAAACATCATAAGAATCGACTGAGAGAAATTCAAACTTCGACCACCCCCAATTTTCTATATCATATAAGTGTTACAATGACTAAAGAATCGTGCGAAATCGATGAGTTGCGAAGGAGATGTGAGGGAGACGAAATAAGGAAAATGATGTTTAGCGAAAAAATCGTACGAATCGATATAGAGAACTTCGGACTTCAACCACCCCTTATTCTTCTATATCTCATAAGTGATACAACGACACAAGAATCGTATGAAATCGATGAGTAAGGAGGGAGATGTGAGGGGGACGAAACAAGGAAAATGATGCTTAGGAAAAAATCATACGAATCGACATATGGAACTTTGGACTTCATCCACTCCCTATTCTTCAATATCTCATGAGTATTATAACGACTCAAGAATCGGTCGAAACCGATGAGTAACGAAGGAGATGTGAGGGGGACGAAACAAGGAAAATGATGTTTAGCGAAAAAATCGTACGAATCGACATAGAGAACTTCGGACTTCAACCACCACCTATTCTTCTATATCTCATAAGTGTGACAACGACTCAAGAATCGTGCAAAACCGATGAGCAACGAAGGAGGTTTGAGGGAGACGAAACAAGGAAAATGACGCCTAGGGAAAAAATTATAAGAATCGACTGAGAGAAATTCAAACTTCGACCACCCACAATTCTTCTATATCTCATAAGTGTTACAACGACTCAAGAATCGTGTGAAATCACTGAGTAACGAAGGAGATGTGAGGGAGACAAAATAAGGAAAATGATGCCTAGGAAAAAAATCGTACGAAACGAATGAGAGAAATTCAGACTTCGACCACCCCTAATTCTTCTATATCTCATAAGTGTTACAACGACTCAAGAATCATGCGGAATCGATGAGTAAGGAAGGAGATGTAATGGGGACGAAACAAGGAAAATGATGTTTAGCGAAAAAATCGTACGAATCGACATAGAGAACTTCGGACTTTAACCACCCCCTATTCTACTATATCTCATAAGTATGTTACAACGACTCAAGAATCGTACAAAATCGATGAGTAAGGTGGGAGATGTAACGGGGATGAAACAAGGAAAATGATGTTTAGCAAAAAAATCGTACGAATCGACATAGAGAACTTCGGACTTCAACCACCCCCTATTCTTCTATATCTCATAAGTGTTACAACGACTCAAGAATCGTGCGAAACCGATGAGCAACGAAGGAGATGTGAGGGAGACGAGACAAGGAAAATGACGCCTAGGGAAAAAATCGTAAGAATCGACTGAGAGAAATTCAGACTTCGACCACCCCCAATTCTTCTATATCTCATCAGTGTTACAACGACTCAAGAATCGTGTGAAATCACTGAGTAACGAAGGAGATGTGAGGGAGACAAAACAAGGAAAATGATGCCTAGGAAAAAAATCGTACTAAACGAATGAGAGAAATTCAGACTTCGACCACCCCCAATTCTTCTATATCTCATAAGTGTTACAATGACTCAAGAATCATGCGAAATCGATGAGTAAGGAAGGAGATGTAATGCGGACGAAACAAGGAAAATGATGTTTAGCGAAAATATCGTACGAATCGACATAGAGAACTTGGGACTTCAACCACCCCCTATTCTTCTATATCTAATAAGTGTTACAACGACTCAAGAATCGTACAAAATCGATGAGTAAGGTGGGAGATGTAACGGGGATGAAACAAGGAAAATGACGTTAAGCGAAAATATCGTACGAATCGACATAGAGAACTTCGGACTTCAAACACCCCCTATTCTATTATATCTCATAAGTGTTACAACGACTCAAGAATCGTACGAAATCGATGAGTGAGGTGGGAGATGTGAGGAGGACGAAACAAGGAAATCTATGCCTAGGGAAAATCGTACGAATTGACTGAGAGAAATTCGGACTCTCTATTCTTCTATATCTCATAAGTGTTACAACGACTCAGAAATTGTATAAAATCAATGACTAGGGGAGGAGATGTGAGGGGGACGAAACAAGGAAAATGATGCTTAGGAAAAAATCATACGAATCGACATAGAGAACTTCGGACTTCAACCACCCCCTATTTTTCTATATCTCATAAGTGTTACAACGACTCAAGAATCGTACGAAATCGATGAGTGAGGTGGCAGATGTGAGGAGGACGAAACAAGGAAATCTATGCCTAGGGAAAATCGTACGAATTGACTGAGAGAAATTCGGACTCTCTATGCTTCTATATCTCATAAGTGTTACAACGACTCAAAAATTGTATAAAATCAATGACTAGGGAAGGAGATGCGAGGGGGACGAAACAAGGAAAATGATGCTTAGGAAAAAATCATACGAATCGACATAGAGAACTTCGGACTTCAACCACCCCCTATTCTTCAATATCTCATAAGTGTTATAACGACTCAAGAATCGTTCGAAACCGATGAGTAACGAAGGAGATGGAGGGAGACGAAACAATGAAAATGACGCCTAGTGAAAAAATCATAAGAATCGACTAAGAGAAATTCAAACTTCGACCACCCCCAATTCTTCTATATCTTATAAGTGTTACAATGACTCAAGAATCGTGTGAAATCGATGAGTTGCGAAGGAGATGTGAGGGAGACAAAATAAGGAAAATGATGTTTAGCGAAAAAATCGTATGAATCGATATAGAGAACTTCGGACTTCAACCACCCCTTATTCTTCTATATCTCATAAGTGTTACAACGACACAAGAATCATATGAAATCGATGAGTAAGGAGGGAGATGTGAGGGGGACGAAATAAGGAAAATGATGCTTAGGAAAAAATCATACGAATCGACATAAGGAACTTCGGACTTCATCCACTCCCTATTCTTCAATATCTCATAAGTATGGAAGAAGATATAACGGGGACGAAACAATGAAAATGATGTTTAGGGAAAAAATCGTACGAATCGACATAGAGAACTTCGGACTTCAACCACCCCCTATTCTTCTATAACTCATAAGTGTTACAACGACTCAAAAATCGTACAAAATCAATGACTAAGGAAAGAGATGTGTGGGGGACGAAACAAGGAAAATGATGCTTAGGAAAAAATCATACGAATCAACATAGAGAACTTCGGACTTCAACCACCCCCTATTCTTCAATATCTCATAATTGTTATAACGACTCAAGAATCGGTCGAAACTGATGAGTAACGAATGAGATGTGAGGGGGACGAAACAAGGAAAATGATGTTTAGCGAAAAAATCGTACGAATCCACATAGAGAACTTCGGACTTCAACCACCCCCTATTCTTCTATATCTCATAAGTGTGACAACGACTCAAGAATTGTTCCAAACCGATGAGCAACGAAGGAGGTATGAGGGAGACGAAACAAGGAAAATGACGCCTAGGGAAAGAATTGTAAGAATCTACTGAGAGAAATTCAGACTTCGACCACCCCCAATTCTTCTTTATCTCATAAGTGTTACAACGAATCAAGAATCGTGTAAAATCACTGAGTAACGAAGGAGATGTGAGGGAGACAAAACAAGGAAAATGATGCCTAGGAAAAAAATCGTACGAAACGAATGAGAGAAATTCCGACTTCGACCACCCCCAATTCTTCTATATCTCATAAGTGTTACAACGACTCAAGAATCATGCAAAATCGATGAGTAAGGAAGGAGATGTAATGGGGACGAAACAAGGAAAATGATGTTTAGCGAAAAAATCGTACGAATCGACATAGAGAACTTCGGACTTCAACCACCCCCTATTCTTCTATATCTCATAAGTGTTACAATGACTCAAGAATCGTGCGAAACCGATGAGCAACGAAGGAGATGTGAGGGAGACAAAACAAGGAAAATGATGCCTAGGAAAAAAATCGTACGAATCGAATGAGAGAAATTCAGACTTCGACCACCCCCAATTCTTCTATATCTCATAAGTGTTACAACGACTCAAGAATCATGCAAAATCGATGAGTAAGGAAGGAGATGTAACGGGGACGAAACAAGGAAAATGATGTTTAGCGAAAAAATCGTACGAATCGACATAGAGAACTTCGGACTTCAACCACCCCCTATTCTTCTATATCTCATAAGTGTTACAACGACTCAAGAATCGTATGAAATCGATAAGTAAGGAGGGAGATGTGAGGAGGACGAAACAAGGAAATATATGCCTAGAGAAAAATCGTACGAAACGAATGAGAGAAATTCAGACTTGGACCACCCCCAATTCTTCTATATCTCATAAGTGTTACAACGATTCAAGAATCATGCGAAATCGATGAGTAAGGAAGGAGATGTAACGGGGACGAAACTAGGAAAATAATGTTTAGCGAAAAAATCGTACGAATCGACATAGAGAACTTCGGACTTCAACCACCCCCTATTTTTCTATATCTCATAAGTGTGTTACGACGACTCAAGAATCGTACGAAACCGATGAGCAACGAAGGAGATGTGAGGGAAACGAAACAAGGAAAATGACGCCTAGGGAAAAAATCTTAAGAATCGACTGAGAGAAATTCAGACTTCGACCACCCTCAATTCTTCTATATCTCATAAGTGTTACAACGACTCAAGAATCGTGTGAAATCAATGAGTAACGAAGGAGATGTGAGGGAGACAAAACAAGGAAAATGATGCCTAGGAAAAAAATCGTACGAAACGAATGAGAGAAATTCAGACTTCGACCACCCCCAATTCTTCTATATCTCATAAGTGTTACAATGACTCAAGAATCATGCGAAATCGATGAGTAAGGAAGGAGATGTAATGGGGACGAAACAAGGAATATGATGTTTTAGCGAAAAAATCGTACGAATCGACATAGAGAACTTCGGACTTCAACCACCCCCTATTCTTCTATATCTCATAAGTGTTACAACGACTCACGAATCGTATGAAATCGATGAGTAAGGAGGGAGATGTGAGGAGGACGAAAGAAGGAAATATATGCCTAGAGAAAAATCGTACGAAACGAATGAGAGAAATTCAGACTTGGACCACCCCCAATGCTTCCATATGTCATATGTGTTACGACTCAAGAATCATGCGAAATCGATGAGTAAGGAAGGAGATGTAACGGGGACGAAACAAGGAAAATAATGTTTAGCGAAAAAATCGTACGAATCGACATAGAGAGCTTCGGACTTCAACCACCCCCTATTTTTCTATATCTCATAAGTGTGTTACAACGACTCAAGAATCGTACGAAATCGATGAGTAAGGGGGGAGATGTGAGGAGGACGACACAAGGAAATCGATGCCTAGGGAAAAATCGTACGAATCGACTTAGAGAAATTCGGATTTCGACAACCCCCTATTCTTCTATATCTCATAAATGTTACAACGACTCAATAATTGTATAAAATCAATGACTAGGGAAGGAGATGTGAGGGGAAAAAACAAGGAAAATGATGCTTATGAAAAAATCATACGAATCGACATAGAGAACTTCGGACTTCAACCACCCCTTATTTTTCTATATCTAATAATTGTTACAACGACTCAAGAATCGTACGAAATCGATGAGTAAGGTGGGAGATGTGAGGAGGACGAAACAAGGAAAATGATGTTTAGCGAAAAATTCGTACGAATCGACATAGAGAACTTCGGACTTCAACCACCCCCACCCCCTATTCTATTATATCTCATAAGTATGTTACAACGACTCAAGAATCGTACGAAATCGATGAGTAAGGAGGGAGATGTGAGGAGGACGAAACAAGGAAATCTATGCCTAGGGAAAAATCGTACGAATCGACTGAGAGAAATTCGGATTTCCACAACCCCCTATTCTTCTATATCTCATAACTGTTACAACGACTTAATAATTGTATAAAATCAATGACTAGGGAAGGAGATGTGAGGGGCACGAAACAAGGAAAATGATGCGTAGGGAAAAAATCATACGAATCGATATAGAGAACTTCGGACTTCAACCACCCCCTATTTTTCTATATCTCATAAGTGATACAACGACTCAAGAATCGTACGAAATTGATGAGTAAGGTGGGAGATGTGAGGAGGACGAAACAAGGAAATCTATGCCTAGGGAAAATCGTACGAATCGACTGTGAGAAATTCGGACTCCCTATTCTTTTATATCTCATAAGTGTTACAACGACTCAAAAATTGTATAAAATCAATGACTAGGGGAGGAGATGTGAGGGGGACGAAACAAGGAAAATGATGCTTAGGAAAAAATCATACGAATCGACATAGAGAACTTCGGACTTCAACCACCCCCTATTTTTCTATATCTCATAAGTGTTACAACGACTCAAGAATCGTACGAAATCGATGAGTGAGGTGGGAGATGTGAGGAGGACGAAACAAGGAAATCTATGCCTAGGGAAAATCGTACGAATTGACTGAGAGAAATTCGGACTCCCTATTCTTCTATATCTCATAAGTGTTACAACGACTCAGAAATTGTATAAAATCAATGACTAGGGAAGGAGATGTGAGGGGGACGAAACAAGAAAAATGATGCTTAGGAAAAAATCATACGAATCGACATAGAGAACTTCGGACTTCAACCACCCCCTATTCTTCAATATCTCATAAGTGTTATAACGACTCAAGAATCGTTCGAAACCGATGAGTAACGAATGAGATGTGAGGGAGACGAAACAATGAAAATGACGCCTAGTGAAAACATCATAAGAATCGACTGAGAGAAATTCAAACTTCGACCACCCCCAATTTTCTATATCATATAAGTGTTACAATGACTAAAGAATCGTGCGAAATCGATGAGTTGCGAAGGAGATGTGAGGGAGACGAAATAAGGAAAATGATGTTTAGCGAAAAAATCGTACGAATCGATATAGAGAACTTCGGACTTCAACCACCCCTTATTCTTCTATATCTCATAAGTGATACAACGACACAAGAATCGTATGAAATCGATGAGTAAGGAGGGAGATGTGAGGGGGACGAAACAAGGAAAATGATGCTTAGGAAAAAATCATACGAATCGACATATGGAACTTTGGACTTCATCCACTCCCTATTCTTCAATATCTCATGAGTATTATAACGACTCAAGAATCGGTCGAAACCGATGAGTAACGAAGGAGATGTGAGGGGGACGAAACAAGGAAAATGATGTTTAGCGAAAAAATCGTACGAATCGACATAGAGAACTTCGGACTTCAACCACCACCTATTCTTCTATATCTCATAAGTGTGACAACGACTCAAGAATCGTGCAAAACCGATGAGCAACGAAGGAGGTTTGAGGGAGACGAAACAAGGAAAATGACGCCTAGGGAAAAAATTATAAGAATCGACTGAGAGAAATTCAGACTTCGACCACCCACAATTCTTCTATATCTCATAAGTGTTACAACGACTCAAGAATCGTGTGAAATCACTGAGTAACGAAGGAGATGTGAGGGAGACAAAATAAGGAAAATGATGCCTAGGAAAAAAATCGTACGAAACGAATGAGAGAAATTCAGACTTCGACCACCCCTAATTCTTCTATATCTCATAAGTGTTACAACGACTCAAGAATCATGCGGAATCGATGAGTAAGGAAGGAGATGTAATGGGGACGAAACAAGGAAAATGATGTTTAGCGAAAAAATCGTACGAATCGACATAGAGAACTTCGGACTTTAACCACCCCCTATTCTACTATATCTCATAAGTATGTTACAACGACTCAAGAATCGTACAAAATCGATGAGTAAGGTGGGAGATGTAACGGGGATGAAACAAGGAAAATGATGTTTAGCAAAAAAATCGTACGAATCGACATAGAGAACTTCGGACTTCAACCACCCCCTATTCTTCTATATCTCATAAGTGTTACAACGACTCAAGAATCGTGCGAAACCGATGAGCAACGAAGGAGATGTGAGGGAGACGAGACAAGGAAAATGACGCCTAGGGAAAAAATCGTAAGAATCGACTGAGAGAAATTCAGACTTCGACCACCCCCAATTCTTCTATATCTCATCAGTGTTACAACGACTCAAGAATCGTGTGAAATCACTGAGTAACGAAGGAGATGTGAGGGAGACAAAACAAGGAAAATGATGCCTAGGAAAAAAATCGTACGAAACGAATGAGAGAAATTCAGACTTCGACCACCCCCAATTCTTCTATATCTCATAAGTGTTACAATGACTCAAGAATCATGCGAAATCGATGAGTAAGGAAGGAGATGTAATGCGGACGAAACAAGGAAAATGATGTTTAGCGAAAATATCGTACGAATCGACATAGAGAACTTGGGACTTCAACCACCCCCTATTCTTCTATATCTAATAAGTGTTACAACGACTCAAGAATCGTACAAAATCGATGAGTAAGGTGGGAGATGTAACGGGGATGAAACAAGGAAAATGACGTTAAGCGAAAATATCGTACGAATCGACATAGAGAACTTCGGACTTCAAACACCCCCTATTCTATTATATCTCATAAGTGTTACAACGACTCAAGAATCGTACGAAATCGATGAGTGAGGTGGGAGATGTGAGGAGGACGAAACAAGGAAATCTATGCCTAGGGAAAATCGTACGAATTGACTGAGAGAAATTCAGACTTCGACCACCCCCAATTCTTCTATATCTCATAAGTGTTACAACGACTCAAGAATCATGCGAAATCGATGAGTAAGGAAGGAGATGTAATGGGGACGAAACAAGGAAAATGATGTTTAGCGAAAAAATCGTACGAATCGACATAGAGAACTTCGGACTTCAACCACCCCCTATTCTTCTATATCTCATAAGTGTTACAACGACTCAAGAATCGTGCGAAACCGATGCGCAACGAAGGAGATGATGTGAGGGAGACGAAACAAGGAAAATGACACCTAGGGAAAAAATCGTAAGAATCGACTGAGAGAAATTCAGACTTCGACCACCCTCAATTCTTCTATATCTCATAAGTGTTACAACGACTCAAGAATCGTGTGAAATCAATGAGTAACGAAGGAGATGTGAGGGAGACAAAACAAGGAAAATGATGCCTAGGAAAAAAATCGTACGAAACGAATGAGAGAAATTCAGACTTCGACCACCCCCAATTCTTCTATATCTCATAAGTGTTACAACGACTCAAGAATCATGCGAAATCGATGAGTAAGGAGGGAGATGTAATGGGGACGAAACAAGGAAAATGATGTTTAGCGAAAAAATCGTACGAATCGACATAGAGAACTTCGGACTTCAACCACCCCCTACTTTTCTATATGTCAGAAGTGTGTTTCAACAACTCAAGAATCATACGAAATCGATGAGTAAGGAGGGAGATGTGAGGAGGACGACACAAGGAAATCTATGCCTAGGGAAAAATCGTACGAATCGACTGAGAGAAATTCGGATTTCGACAACCCCCTATTCTTCTATGTCTTATAAGTGTTACAACGACTCAATAATTGTATAAAATCAATGACTAGGGAAGGAGATGTAAGGGGAAAAAACAAGGAAAATGATGCTTCGGAAAAAATCATACGAATTGACATAGAGAACTTCGGACTTCAACCACCCCTTATTTTTCTATATCTCATAAGTGTTACAACGACTCAAGAATCGTACGAAATCGATGAGTAAGGTGGGAGATGTGAGGAGGACGAAACAAGGAAAATGATGTTTAGCGAAAAAATCGTACGAATCGACATAGAGAACTTCGGACTTCAACCACCCCCTATTCTTCTATATCTCATAAGTATGTTACAACGACTCAAGAATCGTACGAAATCGATGAGTAAGGAGGGAGATGTGAGGAAGACGAAACAAGGAAAATGATGTTTAGCGAAAAAATCGTACAAATCAACTGAGAGAAATTCGGATTTCAAAAACCCCCTATTCTTCTATATCTCATAAGTGTTACAATGACTCAATAATTGTATAAAATCAATGACTACGGAAGGAGATGTGAGGGGGACGAAACAAGGAAAATGATGCGTAGGGAAAAAATCATACGAATCGACATAGAGAACTTCGGACTTCAACCACCCCCTATTTTTCTATATCTCATAAGTGTTACAACGACTCAAGAATCGTACGAAATCGATGAGTAAGGTGGGAGATGTGAGGAGGACGAAACATGGAAATCTATGCCTAGGGAAAATCGTACGAATCGACTGAGAGAAATTCGGACTCCCTATTTGATACGAACCTTCGCAGATCCGTATAACTTACGCACGCGGAAGACTGAATCGAACTAATGGAAATCCCAATACGTCTACGAACTAAACCCCCTAAGTAATATAGATAAGCCGAAACCTCTATATCCCAAAGAGACGGTCGCCGAGCCACACGGGGACGCTGAATGACACACAACGAGGGATGATGAACTCGTTGATTCGCCGGGTAAATAATTCGTCTTGGAAAAATCAAGAGGAATTCGAAGAACTCTCAAGAGAGAATAAAACTCACAATATTATTAATGATCAATGTTGATTTTCGGCCATGACATAAGGGCCATATATATAGTGCTAAAAAACCTATCTAATCCTAGTCCAACTATGAAATAACTTAAGTATAGTCAAACTATGGGTCAAACCCATCAAATAACATAATAAAGCCCAAAAATAAAGTCTTTTAAGGCACAAAACGTGGGCTGCAAAATAAAGTCACGAAAATAATAACTAAGTCTTTAATCTTCAGCCCGGTCACACTTGATAAGATTAACTACTCGCGGGCTGCCCGATCCACCATCTCCAATGGGCTTCTTCATCAACTCTTGAGCCCAAACTTCTTGAACCAACCCTTGCAAAGCTTCCTTAAACTTCTTAGCTCGAGCTCTTGTCACCGGCCCACTTGGAACTCGAACAGGATCTTGAATAAACGATCCTTGGACTCCATCATTCCCCTCCTCTTGAAGAGGATTTGTCCTCAAATCCAAGTCGTCACCTATATCAAAAGGACTCAAATCAGTAACATTAAATGTAGCACTAACATTATACTCACCGGGCAAGTCCAATTTGTAGGCATTGTCATTGATGCGCTCCAACACTTGAAAAGGTCCATCGCCTCGAGGTAGTAACTTCGAACGCCTTTGCAACGGAAACCTTTCCTTGCGCATATGCAGCCATACCCAATCACCGGGTTCAAACACCACCTTGCGACGTCCCTTGTTTGCTTGCTTGGCGTACTGCTCTGTTCGCCTTTCAATGTTCATTCTCGCCTTCTCATGAATCTGTTTCACAAAATCAGCCCTTTTCCGGCCATCAAGATCAGTATGCTCATGCTCAGGTAAAGGAGATAAATCCAATGGAGTCAAAGGATTAAAACCATAAACAATCTCAAATGGCAAAAATTGAGTAGCAGAATGAACAGAACGATTATAAGCAAACTCAACATGTGGCAAACATTCTTCCCAAGACTTGATGTTCTTTTTTATGATAGCCCTAAGCAACATAGACAAAGTCCTATTGACTACTTCAGTTTGACCATCAGTTTGTGGATGACAAGTAGTAGAAAACAACAGCTTAGTACCCAACTTACCCCACAACGTCTTCCAAAAGTAGCTCAAGAACTTAGAATCCCTATCAGAAACAATAGTCCTAGGCATACCATGCAGTCTAACAACCTCTCTAAAGAACAAATCAGCAACATGAGATGCGTCATCAGACTTATGACATGGAATGAAATGTGCCATCTTAGAGAATCTATCAACAACCACAAAGATGGAATCGCTACCACGCTTACTCCTAGGCAACCCTAAAACAAAATCCATAGATATATCAATCCAAGGTGCATCAGGAAAAGGCAATGGTGTATACAGACCATGGGAACTCACTCTAGACTTAGCTTGCTTACAAGTAACACATCTACCACAAATTCTCTCAACATCACGTTTCATATGAGGCCAAAAGAAATGTTCATGCAAAACAGCTAAGGTCTTAGCAATACCAAAATGTCCCATCAAACCCCCACCATGAGACTCAAGCAAAAGCAATTCACGTAGAGAGCATTTAGGAACACACAACTTATTCTTCCTAAATAGATAATCATCATGCCTAAAATACTCTCCACTAGCAGATTTCTCGCATGCTCGATAAATCTCACCAAAATCAGCATCACTCACATAAAGACTCTTGATGCACTCAAAACCAAGCAACTTAGCATCTAGAGTAGAGATCAAAGCATACCTCCGAGAAAGTGCATCAGCCACCACATTCTCTTCTTACCTTGTTTGTACTTGATAACGTATGGAAACGTCTCAATAAACTCCATCCACCTAGCATGCCTCTTGTTTAGCTTGTGTTGCCCCTTCAAGTGCTTCAACGACTCATGATCGGTGTGAATGATGAACTCCTTGGCCCATAAGTAGTGTTGCCACGTTTTTAATGCCCTCACCAATGCATACAACTCCTTATCATACGTCGGATAGCTCAAAGTGGGTCCATTGAGCTTCTCACTAAAGTACGCAACTGGCCGCCCTTCTTGCATCAAAACTGCACCAATACCAACACCAGAAGCATCACATTCAATCTCAAAAGATTTAGAAAAGTTAGGAAGAGATAATACCGGGGCGTGTGTCAACTTGTACTTCAACAACTGAAACGCCTTTTCTTGCTCTTCTCCCCAATGAAACTCCACATTCTTTTTGATCACTTCCGTCAACGGGGCTGCAACACTGCTAAAATGTGGCACGAATCGCCTATAGAAGCTAGCAAGTCCGTGAAAACTTCTAACATCTCCAATGCTCTTCGGACTCGGCCACTCTTGGATAGCTCGTATTTTCTCCTCATCAACCTGTACACCCTGTGCACTAATAACAAAACCAAGAAAAACAAGCTTGTCCGTACAAAAGATGCACTTCTTTAGGTTAGCATACAACTTCTCTTTCCTAAGTACATCTAATACAGACCTCAAATGCTGAACATGCTCATCATGACTCTTGCTGTATACTAGAATATCATCAAAATAGACCACAACAAATCTGCCTATGTAAGAACGCAAAACATGATTCATAAGACGCATAAACGTACTAGGAGCATTAGTCAAACCAAAAGGCATAACCAGCCACTCATACAAACCAAGTTTTGTCTTAAAAGCAGTTTTCCATTCATCTCCTTCCTTAATCCTAATCTGGTGATAACCACTACGCAAATCAATCTTAGAAAACACACAAGAGCCATGCAATTCATCAAGCATATCATCTAAATGAGGGATGGGATGTCGATACTTTACCGTTATGTTGTTGATGGCTCGGCAGTCACAACACATCCTCATCGTCGAGTCCTTCTTCGGCACAAGTAACACAGGAACTGCACAAGGACTCAAACTCTCCCTCACGTGCCCCTTTGCCAACAACTCTCCAATCTGCCTCTCTAATTCCTTTGTCTCTTCCGGATTGGTTCGATAAGCTGGCCTATTTGGAAGTGTCGCACCTGGCACAAAATCAATCTGATGCTCTATCCCTCGAATTGGTGGTAAGCCTGAAGGTGTTTCTTCGGGAAAGACATCATCAAATTCCTGCAAAACAAAAGAAATAGAAGGGGGAAGAGAGTCGAGATCATTAGTAGATAAAAAGTTCTCCTTGTACAAAAGTACAATCAAGGGTCTCTCCTCATGAACTGCCAACTTCAGATCACTCGCCCTTGCCAAACACAACTTTTGCACCACTCCCTTCTCCTTATTCTCCTTTTTCTGCTCCTTTGACTTCGCCAACTCTGCCTCTTTTTGCAGCTGCACTTGGTCTTCATACACTTGTTTTGGGGTAAGAGGAAGAAGCGACACCTTCTTCTGCTTATACTCGAAGGAGTATTTGTTGGTGAAGCCATCATGGTTCACTCGTCGGTCGAACTGCCACGGTCGTCCCAACAGAATGTGACTCGCCTGCATCGGAACCACATCACACAAGACCTCATCCTCATACTTCCCAATGCGAAACAGAATCTTCACTTGCTTATTAACTCTGACAACACCAGCATCGCTCAACCACTGCAACCGGTATGGCTTGGGATGCTGCAACACAGGAAGCCCTAATTTCTGAACCATGTACAAACTAGCCACGTTTGTGCAACTTCCCCCATCGATGATCAAACTGCACAACTTATCTCTCACATGACATCTTGTGTGAAAGATGTTCTCTCGCTGCACCATCTCATCCACATGATTGTTGACGCTCAAAGCTCTTCTTGCAATGCCAATGAGACCAGTAGGTGGAATGATCTCCTCATCTTCTTCAGTATCTTCCTCCAAAGCTGGCATCTCCGGGTCAACAGCCTCATCATCTGTAACCACCTCTCCATTATCTTGCATGATCATCACTCTTCGATTTGGGCACTCGCTCATAATATGCCCGAAGCCTTGACACTTGAAACACTTACGATCACGATTACGAGTATCAGGCATTGATGTTTTGCCTTGAGTTGTGGGACTCGCCGAATCTGATCGCGCCTTCACAATCGGCTTCTTCTCTTCTTTCGGCCAATCCTCCTTCTTCCATTGGCTTCCTTTGGATGAGGAACCACTAGCAGTTGTTTGATTCTGCTTCCAATTGCTCTGACCTTGCTTGAAATTGGCCTGGTTCTGCCTTGCACTGCCCCTCCTCTTAAGCTGGTTCTCTACCTTTTCCGCCATGTGTACCATGTCTTCCAGCTCAACATAATTGTGCAATTCTACCACATCCTTGATCTCTGTTCACAGACCATTCAAGAACCTCGCCATCGTAGCCTCTCGATCTTCCTGAATGTTGGCTCGAATCATGGCTATCTCCATGTCCTTATGATACTCATCCACTGTCCGGTAGCCTTGCCTCAAAGTTTGAAGCTTATTGAACAACTCTCTGTAGTAGTACGCTGGTACAAATCGCTTCCTCATAATGGCCTTCATCTCGTCCCAGTTCTGAACAGGACGCTCGCCATTTCTCCGCCTACTCGTCGCCAACTGATCCCACCAGATGAGTGCATAATCCGAGAATTCAATTGCTGCCAACTTCACCTTCTTCAGCTCGGAGTAATCCTGACACTCAAACATCAGCTCGACCTTTCTTTCCCAGTCAAGATAAGCCTCTGGGTCGTTCCTCCCTTGGAAAGAAGGAATATTCATCTTGATGTTGCCCAAATTATTATCTTGCCTACTCCAACCTCTGTAACCTCCATAGCCGTCTTCATCCACTTCGAGGTTCATATACTCATCATCACAATCAAACTCTAGATCTCTACGTGGCCTGTCGAACTTTGGATCTCTGCGTGGACGCTGAAGTGGAAAACGTAGATGACCTCTACCTCTATCTCTACCAAATCCTCCACCTCTATTACCGCTGCCGTGAGGAGACTCAGCTTGATTTTTCTCCAAAACCTCATGGATCCTCTCATACACATCATCCAATTTTTTTGTGAGCATCTTGTCCAATTCTGATTTCATTGCATCCCACAAATTTTTTGCTTTGGATCTAAATCATGCTGATCTTCTGGATGTGTGTTGTTGCCGGAACCATCGTTTGCTGCATTACTTGCCATACCTGTAATTTTTTATTTTTTTATTTTTTTATTTTTATTTTTTTTAAACACAAAAAACAAAGAAAAGGTTAGTTAAAAACAGGATCCTCACCACCTCACAAACACTCGTGTATCGCTCAAGGATGATGCACTCAGCACTCTTGTATCACTCGAATCAATGGCTTTTACCCTCTAATAATCTCACCTCTCTTGCCTTTTTCCACTCAATTCTCTCTTAAAAGCACTCAAATTCCCTCAATCTACCACGGAACTCTTTATCAACAAACCAAAGAACACAGAAAGGAATTACCGATTTTTTTTTTTTTTTTTTTTTTTAACTGGACGGTATGACCTTCAAACGGGTGTTTTTTTGGCCTAAACGTGAACCGAACACAGCAGAGCAATGTTAACTTCTGGGTCTCGTCGAGACGTTTCCGAAATGGTATTATGGAGCTTGAACGGATAAGCAGATCAAAAGTTACATCCGTTTTAAGTTCTACCGACGAAAACTCGAAAAACGAATACACAACTACTACCCAATACAAGAATGACTCAAGAACCAATCAAGAAACGAAGAAATTACTATGAACCAACGAATGACACGAAGAAACGAAGCAACAAACGACTCGATCAACTAAAAGATGCAGAATATGGACTTCTCTTATCTAAGGAAACAAATTGACGAAAGAAAGGAAACAAATCAAATATCCCTTAATCAGAAGATCAAATCGAACAAAATTTCTCCTTCAGGATTTAACACACTAGAACAGATCTGAATTGTTCAATAAACGAACGTCCTTTTTTTTTTTTTTTTTTTTTTTTCTTTTTTTTCAGCAACGAACAACACAAATCTGAAATACGAACTTGTTTTTTTTTTTTTTTTTTTTTTTTTTTTTTTTTAATGTGAATTCGACTCAACGAATGAACGCAATAAAATTAACGAGACTCAGATATACGACACGAACGAAGAAAGCAACAAAATTGACGAGACTCAATTCGACTCACAACGAAAACTGGACAAAAGACACGAACGAAAATAAACAAAGGAATAGATACTAAAACCTGAACGCCCGGAAGACGACCTGGCTCTGGTGCCAAATGATACGAACCTTCGCAGATCCGTATAACTTACGCACGCGGAAGACTGAATCGAACTAATGGAAATCCCAATACGTCTACGAACTAAACCCCCTAAGTAATATAGATAAGCCGAACCTCTATATCCCAAAGAGACGGTCGCCGAGCCACACGGGGACGCTGAATGACACACAACGAGGGATGATGAACTCGTTGATTCGCCGGGTAAAGAATTCGTCTTGGAAAAATCAAGAGGAATTCGAAGAACTCTCAAGAGAGAATAAAACTCACAATATTATTAATGATCAATGTTGATTTTCGGCCATGACATAAGGGCCATATATATAGTGCTCAAAAACCTATCTAATCCTAGTCCAACTATGAAATAACTTAAGTATAGTCAAACTATGGGTCAAACCCATCAAATAACATAATAAAGCCAAAAATAAAGCCTTTTAAGGCACAAAACGTGGGCTGCAAAATAAAGTCACGAAAATAATAACTAAGTCTTTAATCTTCAGCCCGGTCACACTTGATAAGATTAACTACTCGCGGGCTGCCCGATCCACCATCTCCAATGGGCTTCTTCATCAACTCTTGAGCCCAAACTTCTTGAATCAACCCTTGCAAAGCTTCCTTAAACTTCTTAGCTCGAGCTCTTGTCACCGGCCCACTTGGAACTTGAACAGGATCTTGAATAAACGATCCTTGGACTCCATCACTATTATTCTATATCTAAGTGTTACAACGACTCAAAAATTGTATAAAATCAATGACTAGGGGAGGAGATGTGAGGGGGACGAAACAAGGAAAATAATGCTTAGGAAAAAATCATACGAATCGACATAGAGAACTTCTGACTTCAACCACCCCCTATTCTTCAATATCTCATAAGTGTTATAACGAGTCAAGAATCGTTCGAAACCGATGAGTAACGAAGGAGATGTGAGGGAGACGAAACAATGAAAATGACACCTAGTGAAAAAATCATAAGAATCGACTGAGAGAAATTCAAACTTCGACCACCCCCAATTCTTCTATATCTTATAAGTGTTACAATGACTCAAGAATCGTGTGAAATCGCTGAGTAAGGAGGGAGATGCGAGGGGGACGAAACAAGGAAAATGATGCTTAGGAAAAAATCATACGAATCGACATGTGGAACTTCGGACTTCATCCACTCCCTATTCTTCAATACCTCATCAGTATTATAACTACTCAAGAATCGGTCGAAACCGATGAGTAACGAAGGAGATGTGAGGGGGACGAATCAAGGAAAATGATGTTTAGCGAAAAAATCGTACGAATCGACATAGAGAACTTCGGACTTCAACCACCCCCTATTCTTCTATATCTCATAAGTGTGACAACGACTTAAGAATCGTGCAAAACCGATGAGCAACGAAGGATGTGTGAGGGAGACGAAACAAGGAAAATGACGCCTAGGGAAAAAATTGTAAGAATCGACTGAGAGAAATTCAGACTTCGACCACCCCCAATTCTTCTATATCTCATAAGTGTTACAACGACTCAAGAATCGTGTGAAATCACTGAGTAACGAAGGAGATGTGAGGGAGACAAAACAAGGAAAATGATGTCTAGGAAAAAAATCGTATGAAACGAATGAGAGAAATTCAGACTTCGACCACCCCCAATTCTTCTATATCTCATAAGTGTTACAATGACTCAAGAATCATGCGAAATCGATGAGTAAGGAAGGAGATGTAATGGGGACGAAACAAGGAAAATGATGTTTAGCGAAAAAATCGTACGAATTGACATAGAGAACATCGGACTTCAAACACTCCCTATTCTTCTATATCTCATAAGTGTTACAACGACTCAAGAATCGTGCGAAACCAATGAGCAACGAAGGAGATGTGAGGGAGACGAAACAATGAAAATGACGCCTAGGGAAAAAATCGTAAGAATCGACTGAGAGAAATTCAGACTTCGACCACCCTCAATTCTTCTATATCTCATAAGTGTTACAACGACTCAAGAATCGTGTGAAATCAATGAGTAACGAAGGAGATGTGAGGGAGACAAAACAAGGAAAATGATGCCTAGGAAAAAAATCGTACGAAACGAATGAGAGAAATTCAGACTTCGACCACCCCCAATTCTTCTATATCTCATAAGTGTTACAACGACTCAAGAATCATGCGAAATCGATGAGTAAGGAAGGAGATGTAATGGGGACGAAACAAGGAAAATGATGTTTAGCGAAAAAATCGTACGAATCGACATAGAGAACTTCGGACTTCAACCACCCCCTATTTTTGTATATCTCAGAAGTGTGTTACAACGACTCAAGAATCGTACGAAATCGATGAGTAAGGAGGGAGATGTGGGGAGGACGACACAAGGAAATCTATGCCTAGGGAAAAATCGTACGAATCGACTGAGAGAAATTCAGATTTCGACAACCCCCTATGCTTCTATATCTCATAAGTGTTACAACGACTCAATAATTGTATAAAATCAATGACTAGGGAAGGAGATGTGAGGGGAAAAACAAGGAAAATGATGCTTAGGAAAAAATCATACGAATCGACATAGAGAACTTCGGACTTCAACCACCCCTTATTTTTCTATATCTCATAAGTGTTACAACGACTCAAGAATCGTACGAAATCGATGAGTAAGGTGGGAGATGTGAGGAGGACGAAACAAGGAAAATGATGTTTAGCGAAAAAATCGTACGAATCGACATAGAGAACTTCGGACTTCAACCACCCCCTATTTTTCTATATCTCATAAGTGTTACAACGACTCAAGAATCGTACGAAATCGATGAGTAAGGTGGGAGATGTGAGGAGGACGAAATAAGGAAATCTATGCCTTGGGAAAATCGTACGAATCGACTGAGAGAAATTCGGACTCCCTATTCTTCTATATCTCATAAGTGTTACAACGACTCAAAAATTGTATAAAATCAATGACTAGGGAAGGAGATGTGAGGGGGACGAAACAAGGAAAATGATGCTTAGGAAAAAATCATACGGATCAACATAGAGAACTTCGGACTTCAACCACCCCCTATTCTTCAATATCTCATAAGTGTTATAACGACTCAAGAATCGGTTGAAACCGATGAGTAACGAAGGAGATGTGAGGGGGACGAAACAAGGAAAATGATGTTTAGCGAAAAAATCGTACGAATCGACATAGAGAACTTCGGACTTCAACCACCCCCTATTCTTCTATATCTCATAAGTGTGACAACGACTCAAGAATCGTGCAAAACCGATGAGCAGCGAAGGAGGTGTGAGGGAGACGAAACAAGGAAAATGACGCCTAGGGAAAAAATTATAAGAATCGACTGAGAGAAATTCAGACTTCGACCACCCCCAATTCTTCTATATCTCATAAGTGTTGCAACGACTCAAGAATCGTGTGAAATCACTGAGTAACGAAGGAGATGTGAGGGAGACAAAGCAAGGAAAATGATGCCTAGGAAAAAAATCGTATGAAACGAATGAGAGAAATTCAGACTTCGACCACCCCCAATTCTTCTATATCTCATAAGTGTTACAACGACTTAAGAATCATGCGAAATCGATGAGTAAGGAAGGAGATGTAATGGGGATGAAACAAGGAAAATGATGTTTAGCGAAAAAATCGTACGAATCGACATAGAGAACTTCGGACTTCAACCACCCCCTATTCTTCTATATCTCATAAGTGTTACAACGACTCAAGAATCGCTCGAAACCGATGAGTAACGAAGGAGATGTGAGGGCGACGAAACAAGGAAAATGATGTTTAGCGAAAAAATCGTACAAATTGACTGAGAGAACTTCGGACTTCGACTACCCACTATTCTTCTATATCTCATAAATGTTACAATGACTCATGAATCGTGCAAAACCGATGAGCAACGAAGGAGATGTGAGGGAGACGAAACAAGGAAAATGACGCCTAGGGAAAAAATCGTAAGAATCGACTGAGAGAAATTCAGACTTCGACCACCCTCAATTCTTCTATATCTCATAAGTGTTACAACGACTCAAGAATCGTGTGAAATCAATGAGTAACGAAGGAGATGTGAGGGAGACAAAACAAGGAAAATGATGCCTAGGAAAAAAATCGTACGAAACGAATGAGAGAAATTCAGACTTCGACATTCCCAATTCTTCTATATCTCATAAGTGTTACAACGACTCAAGAATCATGCGAAATCGATGAGTAAGGAAGGAGATGTAATGGGGACGAAACAAGGAAAATGATGTTTAGCGAAAAAATCGTACGAATCGACATAGAGAACTTCGGACTTCAACCACCCCCTATTCTTCTATATCTCATAAGTGTTACAACGACTCAAGAATCGTTCGAAACCGATGAGTAACGAAAGAGATGTGAGGGCGACGAAACAAGGAAAATGATGTTTAGCAAAAAAATCGTACAAATTGACTGAGAGAACTTCGGACTTCGACTACCCATTATTCTTCTATATCTCATTAATGTTACAATGACTCATGAATCGTGCGAAACCGATGAGCAACGAAGGAGATGTGAGGGAGACGAAACAAGGAAAATGACGCCTAGGGAAAAAATCGTAAGAATCGACTGAGAGAAATTCAGACTTCGACCACCCCCAATTCTTCTATATCTCATAAGTGTTACAACGACTCAAGAATCGTGTGAAATAGATGAGTAACGAAGTAGATGTGTGGGAGACAAAATAAGGAAAATGATGCCTAGGAAAAAAAACGTACGAAATGAATGAGAGAAATTCAGACTTTGATCACCCCTAATTCTTCTATACTCTGCATCATACTATTATCTAAGAAAAGAATATTTCTTTACTTAGATACTATTATACAAGTTTGATTTCCAAAGTTCTCTCTTGAAATTTAGTATTTTCGGTTTGGTCAGCCTGTATCTGTTTGGTCAGCCCAGTTGAGGTGGTCCTAGTTGGTGGTCCCCGTCTATACTAAATTACTCGCCTGAACCTTGTCTAAATCAAAATTGTATTTATGGCATCTAGATTAAGAAGTATATTTTCTAAAAATAATAATATGAATAATTCTGGTATTGTACATTCAAAAGAAATTAGTTTACCCGATAATTATTCAAATTGGAAAATACCTGAGCAATCTATTGAAACCATGTATCAAATAGGCACTTTTGATTTCAAAACTGCTTTCTCTATTAAGACTCATGAAGAAACTATTTCTCTCCAAGAAGAATTTCAAAGTATACCCTTACATTCCAAAGTTTCTATCAAAAAATATCTAGACAAAGGTTTTAGATACCTTCATTTTGGCTTAATTCAAGTAGCTGTCAAACCATTAGTTCATATTGGAGTCGACGCTCCAGTCTACCTTGCATTAAGAGACAATAGACTAAAAAGATATAAAACTTCTCTTTTAGCTATGATTCAAACTAATATTTGCAATGGTCCTATTTACTTTAATTGTGCTCCTAATTATTCAATAGATCTTACAGATCCTTTAATTCAAGATTCTTTAATCCTAGATATTCATCTTCAAGGAGATGAATTTAAAAATTGCAAAAACTTTGCTATCATTTTCCGTGTTTACTTTAGAGTTATGTCATCTCAATTAAATCCAAAATATTTACTCACACCTACTTCTAAAGAAGAAACAGTTATGCTTCAAATAGAAGCAGATAATCCAACATATTTCGTTCCTAGAAGATTAAAATGGAATGAAATAACTATTCCCAATGAATTCATAATACAAGCTCCTCAAATACCAAGAAATATTGAGAGACGCCAAGTCTCTGAAATTGAAGAAGAGGATGATGGGAGAATTTTACTACGGTTTAATTCTCTTAGACATTCTAATAGACCTTCAATAAGAATTCAAGAAGCTTCCTCTAGAAACTCTTTCTCTGAGAGCTCTAGAGCTAATTTTCAAATATTAGAGTTAATTATAGAAGTCCTATTCCTTCTACCAATCTTCAAACTGATGAAGAAACAATTAATCCTGGATCTCCTACCATTTCCCAAATGGAAGGAATTAATATGATTCAAAATGTGAACTTTTCTGCAAACTTTAACATCTTGAAAAGGAATTCAATGATCCAGAAGAAAAAGAAAGAAGAGAATGGTTTTTAAAATTAGAAGAAACATTTCGAGATAAATTACAAATTGAATGGATAAAAGGATTACATAAATATAAATCTAATATTCCTATATTAGATTGGTTTGCTGGATATTGCAAACTTAATGATATTAATGGAAATATTTACGAATTAGATCAAATCAATGTTCAAACAAGCCTTTACAAAAAATGGAAATTGTCAACAGGCACCACCGTTACAGCTATTCATCCACCATTACAGAATATTAAAATTCAAATTCCTAATGGAGAAATTTCTGCAACACCCTTCCGAACTGGAAGAGATGGAGACGATACTCCTAAGATGAGTGATATTAGAAAATTACACGAACAAAGTAATTATTCAAATCAAATGTTACATACTATTGCTGAACAAGTTGATAATTTGTCTATCAAAATTGACTCTCAAAAAACTATTACTAGATTTCCAAATGATATTTCAAATCCTCATTTTATTCCTAGAAGTCTTCCAGAAAAATTAGAAGATAAATTAAAACTTCCCACTACTCATGATCTTGTTGATAAAATTACTCAAAGAATTACCGAAGCTACCACTTCAGATAGTAAAAGAATCTTTTGTGTCAACAAAGATAAATCTGAAAATGAGTTAAATAAAATTTATTTCAAACCTGGAACAAAACCTTATTATAATAACAGATACACCCCTCCGGATATGCAATTCGAAGAAAGATCTCAATTTAAAAATAATTCAAAATATGATGGTCATTCTATTCATGAATGGAATATTGATGGAAAATCAGAATATGAAATTCTCAATACACTCCAAGAAATGGGCATGGCTAGAGTAGCCTACAAAGTTCAGAATATTACAGAAGAAAATGCAGTTGCTTTAATAGTCACTGGTTTTACTGGTCAACTAAAAAACTGGTGGGACAATTCCCTCAATTTCAATGATAAACAACAAATACTTCAACATGTTACCACCTTTGAAGAAGAAGATGGTACATTCATAGATAAAAGCGATGCTTGTGATTTTCTCATCATTACTATAGGAATGTATTTCATAGGAAACCCTAAAGAAGAATTAGATTCAACACAAATTGTTCTTTCAAATTTAAGATGTCCCTCATTATCAGATTATAGATGGTATAAAGATGTATTCCTAACTCATATACTTAAAAGGAATGATTGCAATGCGTCTTTCTGGAAAGAGAGATTTATTGCCGGACTTCCAAAATTATTTGGAGAAAGAATACACCAAAAACTCAAAGAAGCTACAGGACTCAATGAAATCAAATTTGAAACTATTACATACGGTCAACTATTTGCATTTATTAAAAAAGAAGGACTTTCTTTATGTTCTGAATTAAAAATACAATCAAAATACGGAAATGAGAAAACTCGATTCCGAAAAGAAGTTGGAACATTTTGTGAAGCCTTTGGACTACAAAAAATTCAAGCCCCTTCATCTCAACTCAAAAACCGTGAAAAAAGATATTCTAAAAATCAAAATCCCCCTTTTAGAAAAAATTTTGCAAAAAGAAAATTTCATAGGAATACTCCTCAAAACACCCCGGAATATACTAAGCAAAAATACAAACAAAAATCTTTTAAAAAATTTAATCCTAGATGTTATAAATGTCATAAACTTGGTCATAAGGCAGATTCTTGCCCATTAAAAAAGAAAATTGATGAAATCTTTCGTGATGATGAAGACCTTAGAAATAAGATTTCAGCTCTCTTAATTTCTGAAGAAGAACCTCCTAATCAAGAAGAATCTGAATATGAACAAAACGAAGAAGAAAACAATAATACTGATTCAGAAAATAATTTTATAAATCAAATTTTCGAAAGTGAAGACGAATCAGAAGAAGAAGATCCTTGTCAAGGATTTTGTCCAATGTTATTACAAAGGATAAAACAGAAAAGGAATTACTCTTTGATCTTATTGAAAAGGTTCCTAACCCAGAAGAAAAACAAAAATATCTAATAAGACTTAGAGAACTCATTCTCAATGAAGACATTCCTAAAAAGGACAAAAATCCCATTAATGTTGAGCCTTTTAGTATCTCAAAACTCTTTGAAAAAACCCCTTCTTCAACTATTTACAATACTGTTAATACAAATGATTTACAAAGAGAGATCAATAATCTAAAAAAACAAGTCAATACTCTCAATAAAGAAATTAATACTCTTCATACTAAAGACCTAGAATTAGAAGCAAGATTAGCTCTTTTAAATTCTATTCCTGAAGATATTCCTGAAAGTTCCAATAGAAATGATAATTTTGAAGAATCTTTTAATCCTGAAGAATCTTCGATTCTTAATATAAAACAAATATCCTTTCAAAAATGGCATTCTATTATAACTCTTGTAGTTGAGGATTTCAAAATAAATGTTTCATGCTTAATTGATAGTGGAGCTGATCAAAATTGTATTAGAGAAGGATTAATACCCTCAAAATATTATGAAAAAACTAATGAAAGATTAATAGCAGCAAATGCTACTCCTCTTAATATCAATTATAAATTATCTAAAGCATATATTTGTAATGATAATTATTGTTTCAAAACTCCGTTTATTCTAGTTAAAAATCTTAATCAAGATGTTATTCTTGGAAATCCCTTTTTAACAACTATTTATCCTTTCAAAGTGGATGGTCAAGGAATTACTACTAATATACTAGGAAATTCAATCTCTTTCAAATTTCTTAACCCAATTAGAGAAAGAGAAATATCTTTATTACAAAAACATTTCATCTTTCAAATTAATTCTATTCAAAGAAAACAATCTCATATCAAAACTCTTCAAGAAGAATTACCTTATGTTAAAATCGAAGAAGAACTTCTTAACAAAGATATTCAAATAAAAATCATTAAAATAGAAAATCTAATGAAAAGAGAAATTTGTTCAGATCTTCCAAATGCTTTCTGGGATAGAAAGAAACATGAAGTCTCTCTCCCTTATATCCCTGGTTTTAAAGAAAAAGATATTCCAACAAAAGCTAGACCTATTCAAATGAATCACAAATTACTTAATACTTGTAAAGAAGAAATTAAATCTCTTCTTAATAAAAAATTAATAAGACCCTCAAAATCCCCCTGGTCTTGTGCTGCTTTTTATGTCAATAATCAAGCGGAAAAAGAAAGAGGAGTATTTAGACTTGTCATAAATTATAAACCACTAAATGAAGTCTTAGAATGGATTAGATATCCAATACCTAATAAAAGAGACCTTATTAAAAGACTTAACAAAGCCAGAATCTTTTCCAAATTTGATCTCAAATCGGGATTTTGGCAAATTCAAATCTGTGAAACAGATAAATACAAAACAACTTTCACTGTCCCTTTTGGACATTACGAATGGAATGTCATACCTTTCGGATTAAAAAATGCCCCTTCAGAATTTCAAAATATTATGAATAATATCATGAATGATTACTCAGATTTTTCAATTGTTTATATTGACGACATACTAATATTTTCTCAAAATATTGATCAACATTTTAAACATCTTAATATATTTATACAAGTTATTAAGAAAAATAGTTTAGTTATATCAGCCTCAAAAATTAAAATATTCCAAACAAAAATAAGATTTTTAGGACATGATATTTACAAAGGAACTATTAAACCTATTACTAGGGCTATTGAATTCGCTCAAAAATTTCCTGATGAAATCAAAGACAAAACTCAATTACAAAGATTCTTAGGATGTTTAAATTACATCTCTGATTTTTTTCCCAAACTAAGAATTATTTGTAAACCTCTTTTTCAAAGACTTCAAAAGAATCCACCTCAATGGAATTCCACTCATACTAATATTATAAAACAAATCAAAATAAAGGTTAAATCCTTACCTTGTTTAGGAATACCCAACCCAGATGCATTCATGATTATTGAAACTGATGCCTCAGACATTGGATATGGAGGTATTCTCAAACAAAGAATCATTCATTCATCTACATCTCATACATCTCATTCTTTCAAAGAACAGTTAGTTAGATTTCATTCTGGAATCTGGCTTGGACCTCAAAAGAATTATTCAACTATTAAAAAAGAAATTCTTGCTATTGTTTTATGTATTTCAAAATTTCAAGATGATATTTTTAACAAAAAATTCTTACTTAGAATAGATTGCAAATCTGCCAAAGAAATTTTACAAAAGGATGTTAAAAACATTGTTTCCAAACAGATTTTTGCCAGATGGCAAGCTATCCTTTCAAGCTTTGATTTTGATATTGAATATATCAAAGGAGAAAATAACTCATTACCTGATTTTCTAACTAGAGAATTTCTTCAAAATCCTGCAGACAAGTCATGAGTCGTCAGACTCCCGACCACTATTCAAAAAATGTTCCCCATTCAAATCAATTTCAAATTCTTTCTGAGTTCCCTACCTTACCATATTCTCAAATTGTTAAAAGTACTGCTCCAAATCCTCCCATCAAAACTACAGCTTCAACCTCAATTCAGCTCAAACCAAATCTCTCAAAGGTATATTTTACCAAACCAAAAACCCAGTACATTACTTTTATAAAATTCTCTTCAGCACCAGACTTCAAAACATTGAGAGATATTCTTTCCAGATATTTTCCAGAAGGATGTCATTGGTATCCTGACATCCTCAAAAAACTCAAAAGTTCTATGAATTCATTCTAGTTGATTCACAATCAATTGAGTTAGTTCATAATCCAGATCGTAATGATCCCAATAAGGTTTCCTTTTCAAAATGCATTATCAAAAAAATCCTTAGATCTGACGAATGGACTTTCCCTTTCTCTGAAAGAGGATTTTCAAAGTCTTTTATTCCTGAAGGATACAATTACCCAGATTACAAAATGGCCTGGTTCAAAATGTTTTTCTTCAGACCATTTGATCATTCATGGTTCTTCACATTCCATACCGATTTCCTTAAAACTGCTTACCCAGTTTGGTTTATGGAATGGTGGATTGATTTTGGGCCACTTCCAAATATTCTCCCTTCCGATGTCCTTGAAGGATATCAAATTTTATTTCAAAAGCCCCTGGACCTGCTCATAAAGAAATTCAATTTTATGCAGAATTTAAGGTTCCTTGGATTCTTTGCTGGAGCTTTTCCTTTGCTCAATTCCATGCAAAACCTCTTCCAATCTCTATTGTTAGAGAATTCAAAATCAAGTGGTGGCAAAACTATTCTACAAAGTTTTGCAATCTTCAAGTGGTTAAACACTTCCTTCAAACTGGTGAAAAACCCAAATGGGTTAATCCCAATAGATCTTCTCCTCAGACCTCGGATTCCAAGAAGGAAAAAATTCTTAAAGAAAAAATTCCTTCACCCCTTTCTCAAAAACAAATGAAGATACTTCAAATTCTTGAAGACGATCCAGACATGGCAAAAGATTATCTCCAATTCATCAAGCAAAAGAAAGATTCTGAATCTGATGAGGCTACATCTGAAGGATCCTGTTCTGATCCTTTTGGTGGACCTTGTGCTCAAGATCCATTTGATTTATGACTATCCGTTCATAAAAAATCAAAAAAGAAAAAATTCAAAAATGCCGAAAAGATTGAGGCAGAAAAGAAAAAAGAAAAAAGAATAAGAAAATTCAAAAATGCCGAAAAAAGAATAAGGGCAAAAAAATGAAAAAATGAAAAAAGATTTTCAACTAACCTTCTTTTTTGCAGATATTCAAAGAGTATTGATCAGAAGCTTCTCGGTGAAGCGTGTATCATACAATTCCAATAATGATAAAGATCACACCTGTCATTGCACTCATCAAAGGCCACCTTCTCCTGTCGGCCATATCAAAAGAAGACAAAAAAAATTTCTTGATTAGTCAAAAGTTAATCAAAGGCCACCTTCTCCTGTCGGCCACTCTTCAAAAGATCTCATTGGATACCATCTTCAAGGGATGAATCCTTCTCTATTTAAGAAGACCTCAAGACTCATTTGGAAGGCATCGAAAATTCACGGAGCAAGTGATTTTCTAAACCCTTCCAAGCCAACAAGCAAGCCAAAACCTTCACTACTATAGTTCTATTATATTTCCCATTTGATACGAACCTTGCTCGATCCGTAATTCAACACGCACGCGGAAGACAAGAACTGAATTTGTAACCGATGGATATCTCAATATACCTAAAGTCTAATCCCACAGATGATATAGAATCGGCCTAAACCCCCTATACCCCAAGTGATGATCGCCTTAGTCACACGGAGATGATGAATGACACACAACGAGATTTGATTGGCTCGTTGATTCGCCGATAAACATTCGTCTTAGACGAACAAAGAGAATTATTGAAATTCTCAAAAGAGAGAGATAAACTCACCAAAATATATTCATCAAAGTCTTATTTTCGTGCATTACATAAAGGCCATATTTATAGGCTTCAAAAATTCCTAATTCTATAAGGAAACTAGTTAAAAACTTATCCTAACATATACCAAACCAAATCCTAGTCTAAAAAGGAATAAAATTACCAAAATAATGCTGAAAATAATCCTACCAACTAGAATATTAATAAAATCCGAAAATAATAAAAATATTCAACTAAATAAACTAATAAATAATATCTTCACTCTTTAGCCCATATCATCTTCAATCCTTGGCCCATAAAGTGAAATCCACGATCTACGGCCTGCATTATTCCCCTCCTCTTGAAGAGGATTTGTCCTCAAATCCTGGCCATCTCCCACGTCAAAAGGAAAGAAACTCAGCTTCTTCTTCTTTTCATCCGGTAACATAAACTCTATCTCATTCATCTCCGCTAACTTGGTTTGATGTTCACTTCCTCGAATTCGTTGTATGCCAGAAAATGTATCACCGTGAACAACATCCTCAAAATTCTGCAAAGAATGGATAGAAAGAGATAGATAATTAAGATCATTAGTGGACCAATCATTTCCCTTGCAAAACTTTGCCTCCACGAACTTCTCCTCCTTATCGACCCACTCCAAATCATCACTCCAATCAAGTAGAGACTGATGCATCAACTCATTCTCCTTTATCTCTACTTTCTTCTCCTTAGGCTTCACCATCTCCGTCTCCTTTTGTAATTGCACCTGATCCTCACAAATTTGTTTCTCAACAACCAATGGAGTAATAGAATCAAGTGACACCTTATCCTTGGCGTGAAAGATGTTCTCTCGCTGCTCGTCACCATCCACTGGATTCTCCACACTCGGAACACCATCATCGAATAAAGTAAGTGGACCAGGAGGTGCTTTGATTTCTTCCACCTCTTCATTCAGTTCTTCCAAGACCTCCATTTTTGAATCTTTTCTGTCATCTTTGGTCACAACTCCACCATTATCACGAATTGGATTAGAGAAACTCATACAATCTGACCTTGGCTTCACATATGCACGTGTGTACACCTTCGGCTGCTCTTCTTTCTCCCAAAAACTTTTCCTTGAATATGAAACATTAGCAGTTTGAGGTTGCCTCCAATCGGTCTGAATCTGTTTCACCTTACGGATTCTCTCATACACTGGTTCCATCTGAGCTCTCAACATCTTTCCAAACTCCTTCTTCATCGCCTCTATCATGAATTTCATTTGTGGATCAACATCAAGAAGAGGCTGCTCACTCGACATATCTCCTCTATGCCAATACTCCTCCTCTTCATCTTCATTCTCCCAATCTTCTCCATACTCATCATATTCTGACTCAAAATGATTCCACCGGTTATTTTCCCGACTTCCTTTACCTCCGAACACCGACATACCTGCAAAACAATTTTTCCTTTTTTTTCTCTTTTTTTTTAACAAAAACGAAAATGTTAGCTAAAACAGGATCCTCACCACCTCACAAGCACTCGTGTATCACTCAAAGAGAAATCACTCAGCACTCGTGTATCACTCAATGATATATATGGCTTTTACCCTCTTTTAGTCTCACACTCTCTTGCCTTTTACCACTCAAAATCTCTCTTAAAGAGCTCAAATCAACTAAATTCCGATCGACGAATGAAAGAGGGAAAAAAACGAAATTAACACCCCGAGAATTTACGTTGCTTACAAGAAACAAGAACGACTGAAGTCTAATTGACTCTAACGTTTATGAAGATGTACAACAGAATTTGACTAATAACAAAATTCGAATAACTTCACAATTTAATAATGCTAGCAAACGCTGAATACAAACTATTGATTAAGAACTCTTGGTCGACAACTTTTATGGTGGCCCTAACTCCCGAATTCCTATGGTGAAGCAATATGGATCTCAAGAATAGGACACTACGAATACTTATAATAATAATGATTTTACCCACAATTACCTTGCCCAACTAAAGAACGAATCTATAATACGAGATGTATTAGTTAGACTAATCAACTAATATCAATTAGATTAATCAACCAAGGCAGATCACAACACAAAATACAAAACAGATTGAGGATTATTTTTTTTTCAACACTAACAATCTACTATCACCTAACACAAACGTATATTCTTGCTGAATAAAAGAAGAACGACGACCCTAAGAATATGACGAACAATATATATATATATTTTAAATTGACACTGGATGAAAAACGAATCTAAAAACAAGACATGAAAAAAAAAAAAACGATTAACCTGGATAACGTAACCTGGCTCTGATACCAAATGATACGAACCTTGCTCGATCCGTAATTCAACACGCACGCGGAAGACAAGAACTGAATTTGTAACCGATGGATATCTCAATATACCTAAAGTCTAATCCCACAGATGATATAGAATCGGCCTAAACCCCCTATACCCCAAGTGATGATCGCCTTAGTCACACGGAGACGATGAATGACACACAACGAGATTTGATTGGCTCGTTGATTCGCCGATAAACATTCGTCTTAGACGAACAAAGAGAATTATTGAAATTCTCAAAAGAGAGAGATAAACTCACCAAAATATATTCATCAAAGTCTTATTTTCGTGCATTACATAAAGGCCATATTTATAGGCTTCAAAAATTCCTAATTCTATAAGGAAACTAGTTAAAAACTTATCCTAACATATACCAAACCAAATCCTAGTCTAAAAAGGAATAAAATTACCAAAATAATGCTGAAAATAACCCTACCAACTAGAATATTAATAAAATCCGAAAATAATAAAAATATTCAACTAAATAAACTAATAAATAATATCTTCACTCTTTAGCCCATATCATCTTCAATCCTTGGCCCATAAAGTGAAATCCACGATCTACGGCCTGCATCACCATTCCAAAGTCTTGTATTCAATTATCTGTAAGTTTTATTCAATTGTCTTGTACGAATTCATATATTTTCTATTTTCAAACTGGATAGACCAGTCTTCAATAATAGACCAATTTCAAATCAAGAACTTTCTTTTCATCCTTACGAACCTGTGATAGATTTCAATCATCCTTACAAATTTTATCCTTATAAAAAACATATTTATCTCAAATTCAGCACACACAAGAGGACATTAAAAGTCTTCAAAATCTTTTAGAAGATCCAGAACTTGATTCTACTCGTAGAATTTATATTCAAACACTTTTAAGATCTGTTCATAGATCACTACTCATTTTAATAAACAAGCTTCTATACTTTCCGCATAATCATAAACAAGGAAAATGATGTTTAGCGAAAAAATCGTACGAATCGACATAGAGAACTTCGGACTTCAACCACCCCCTATTCTTCTATATCTCAAAGTATGTTACAACGACTCAAGAATCGTACGAAATCGATGAGTAAGGAGGGAGATGTGAGGAGGACGAAACAAGGAATATATGCCTAGGGAAAAATCGTACGAATCGACTGAGAGAAATTCGGATTTCGACAACCCTCTATTCTTCTATATCTCATAAGTGTTACAACGACTCAAAATTGTATAAATCAATGACTAGGGAGGGAGATGTGAGGGGGACGAAACAAGGAAAACGATGCGTAGGGAAAAAATCATACGAATCGACATAGAGATCTTCGGACTTCAACCACCCTCTATTTTTCTATCTCATAAGTGTTACAACGACTCAAGAATCGTACGAAATCGATGAGTAAGGTGGGAGATGTGAGGAGGACGAAACAAGGAAATCTATG
>CM038113.1:20780343-20793502 GCA_001642375.2 Mentha longifolia | reverse complement strand
AGGGAAAATCGTACGAATCGACTAAGAGAAATTCAACTTCGACCACCCCCAATTTTTCTATATCTTATAAGTGTTACAATGACTCAAGAATCGTGCGAAATCGATGAGTTGCGCAGGAGATGTGAGGGAGACGAAATAAGGAAAATGATGTTTAGCGAAAAAATCGTACGAATCGATATAGAGAACTTCGGACTTCAACCACCCCTTATTCTTCTATATCTCATAAGTGTTACAACGACACAAGAATGGTATGAAATCGATGAGTAAGGAGGGAGATGTGAGGGGGACGAAACAAGGAAAATGATGCTTAGGAAAAAATCATACAAATCGACATAGGGAACTTCGGACTTCATCCACTCCCTATTCTTCAATATCTCATAAGTATTATAACGACTCAAGAATCGTTCGAAACCGATGAGTAAGGAAGAAGATATAACGGGGACGAAACAATGAAATGATGTTTAGGGAAAAAATCGTACGAATCGACATAGAGAACTTCGGACTTCAACCACCCCCTATTCTTCTATAACTCATAAGTGTTACAACGACTCAAAAATCGTACAAAATCAATGACTAAGGAAGGAGATGTGTGGGGGACGAAACAAGGAAAATGATGCTTAGGAAAAAATCATACGAATCAACATAGAGAACTTCGGACTTCAACCACCCCCTATTCTTCAATATCGCATAAGTGTTATAACGACTCAAGAATCGGTCGAAACCGATGAGTAACGAAGGAGATGTGAGGGGGACGAAACAAGGAAAATGATGTTTAGCGAAAAAATCGTACGAATCGACATAGAGAACTTCGGACTTCAACCACCCCCTATTCTTCTATATCTCTTAAGTGTCACAACGACTCAAGAATCGTGTGAAATCACTGAGTAACGAAGGAGATGTGAGGGAGACAAAACAAGGAAAATGATGCCTAGGAAAAAAATCGTACGAAACGAATGAGAGAAATTCAGACATCGACCACCCCCAATTCTTCTATATCTCATAAGTGTTACAACGACTCAAGAATCATGCGAAATCGATGAGTAAGGAAGGAGATGTAATGGGGACGAAACAAGGAAAATGATGTTTAGCGAAAAAATCGTACGAATCTACAAAGAGAACTTCGGACTTCAACCACCCCCTATTCTTCTATATCTCATAAGTGTTACAACGACTCAAGAATAGTTCGAAACCGATGAGTAACGAAGGAGATGTGAGGGGGACGAAACAAGGAAAATGATGTTTAGCGAAAAAATCGTACGAATTGACATAGAGAACTTCGGACTTCAACCACCCCCTATTCTTCTATATCTCATAAGTGTTACAACGACTCAAGAATCGTGTGAAATCAATGAGTAACGAAGGACATGTGAGGGAAACAAAACAAGGAAAATGATGCCTAGGAAAAAAATCGTACGAAATGAATGAGAGAAATTCAGACTTCGACCACCCCCAATTCTTCTATATCTCATAAGTGTTACAACGACTCAAGAATCATGTGAAATCGATGAGTAAGGAAGGAGATGTAATGGGGACGAAACAAGGAAAATGATGTTTAACGAAAAAATCGTACGAATCGACATAGAGAACTTCGGACTTCAACCACCCCCTATTCTTCTATATCTCATAAGTGTTACAACGACTCAAGAATCGTACGAAATCGATGAGTAAGGAGGGAGATGTGAGGAGGACGAAACAAGGAAATATATGCCTAGGGAAAAATCGTACGAAACGAATGAGAGAAATTCAGACTTGGACCACCCCCAATTCTTCTATATTTCATAAGTGTTTCAACGACTCAAGAATCATGCGAAATCGATGAGTAAGGAAGGAGATGTAACGGGGACGAAACAAGGAAAATAATGTTTAGCGAAAAAATCGTACGAATCGACATAGAAAACTTCGGACTTCAACAACCCCCTATTCTTCTATATCTCATAAGTGTTACAACGACTCAAGACTCGTGTAAAATCTATGAGTAAGGAAGGAGATGTGAGGGGGACGAAACAAGGAAAATGATGCTTACGGTAAAAATCGTACGAATCGACATAGAGAACTTCAGACTTCAACCCCCCCCCTATTCTTCTAAATCTCATAAGTGTTACAACGACTCAAGAATCGTGTGAAATCAATGAGTAACGAGGGAGATGTGAGGGAGACAAAACAAGAAAAATGATGCCTAGGAAAAATATCGTACGAAACGAATGAGAGAAATTCAGACTTTGACCTCCCCCAATTCTTCAATATCTCATAAGTGTTACAACGACTCAAGAATCATGCGAAATCGATGAGTAAGGAAGGAGATGTAATGGGGACGAAACAAGGAAAATGATGTTTAGCAAAAAATCGTACGAATCGACATAGAGAACTTCGAGTTTCAACCACCCCCTATTCTTCTATATCTCATAAGTGTTACAACGACTCAATAATTGTATAAAATCAATGACTAGGGAAGGAGATGTGAGGGGGACGAAACAAGGAAAATGATGCGTAGGGAAAAAATCATACGAATCGACATAGAGATCTTCGGACTTCAACCACCCCCTATTTTTCTATATCTCATAAGTGTTACAACGACTCAAGAATCGTACGAAATCGATGAGTAAGGTGGGAGATGTGAGGAGGACGAAATAAGGAAATCTATGCCTAGGGAAAATCGTACGAATCGACTGAGAGAAATTCAGACTCCCTATTCTTCTATATCTCATAATTGTTACAACGACTCAAAAATTGTATAAAATCAATGACTAGGGAAGGAGATGTGAGGGGACGAAGCAAGGAAAATGATGCGTAGGGAAAAAATCATACGAATGGACATAGAGATCTTCGGACTTCAACCACCCTCTATTTTTCTATATCTCATAAGTGTTACAACTACTCAAGAATCATACGAAATCGATGAGTAAGGTGGGAGATGTGAGGAGGACGAAACAAGGAAATCTATGCCTAGGGAAAATCGTACGAATCGACTAAGAGAAATTCAAACTTCGACCACCCCCAATTCTTCTATATCTTATAAGTGTTACAATGACTCAAGAATCGTGCGAAATCGATGAGTTGCGAAGGAGATGTAAGGGAGACGAAATAAGGAAAATGATGTTTAGCGAAAAAATCGTACGAATCGATATAGAGAACTTCGGACTTCAACCACCCCTTATTCTTCTATATCTCATAAGTGTTACAACGACACAAGAATGGTATGAAATCGATGAGTAAGGAGGGAGATGTGAGGGGGACGAAACAAGGAAAATGATGCTTAGGAAAAAATCATACAAATCGACATAGGGAACTTCGGACTTCATCCACTCCCTATTCTTCAATATCTCATAAGTATTATAACGACTCAAGAATCGTTCGAAACCGATGAGTAAGGAAGAAGATATACCGGGGACGAAACAATGAAAATGATGTTTAGGGAAAAAATCGTACGAATCGACATAGAGAACTTCGGACTTCAACCACCCCCTATTCTTCTATAACTCATAAGTGTTACAACGACTCAAAAATCGTACAAAATCAATGACTAAGTAAGGAGATGTGTGGGGGACGAAACAAGGAAAATGATGCTTAGGAAAAAATCATACGAATCAACATAGAGAACTTCGGACTTCAACCACCCCCTATTCTTCAATATCTCATAAGTGTTACAACGACTCAAGAATCATACGAAATCGATGAGTAAGGAGGGAGATGTGAGGAGGACGAAACAAGGAAATATATGCCTAGGGAAAAAATCGTAAGAATCGACTGTGAGAAATTTCAGACTTCGACCACCCCCAATTCTTCTATATCTCATAAGTGTTACAACGACTCTAGAATCGTGTGAAATCAATGAGTAACGAGGGAGATGTGAGGGAGACAAAACAAGAAAAATGATGCCAAGGAAAAATATCGTACGAAACGAATGAGAGAAATTCAGACTTCGACCTCCCCCAATTCTTCTATATCTCATAAGTGTTACAACGACTCAAGAATCATGTGAAATCGATGAGTAAGGAAGGAGATGTAACGGGGAAGAAACAAGGAAAATGATGTTTAGCGAAAAAATCGTACGAATCGACATAGAGAACTTCGGACTTCAACCACCCCCTATTCTTCTATATCTCATAAGTATGTTACAACGACTCAAGAATCGTACGAAATCGATGAGTAAGGAGGGAGATGTGAGGAGGACGAAACAAGGAAATCTTTGCCTAGGGAAAATCGTACGAATCGACTGAGAGAAATTTGGATTTCGACAACCCCCTATTCTTCTATATCTCATAAGTGTTACAACGACTCAATAATTGTATAAAATCAATGACTAGGTTAGGAGATGTGAGGGGGACGAAACAAGGAAAATGATGCGTAGGGAAAAAATCATACGAATCGACATAGAGATCTTCGGACTTCAACCACCCTCTATTTTTCTAAATCTCATAAGTGTTACAACGACTCAAGAATCGTACGAAATCGATGAGTAAGGTGGGAGATGTGAGGAGGACGAAACAAGGAAATCTATGCCTAGGGAAAATCGTACGAATCGACTAAGAGAAATTCGGACTCCCTATTCTTCTATATCTCATAAGTGTTACAACGACTCAAGAATCATACGAAATCGATGAGTAAGGAAGGAGATGTAATGGGGACGAAACAAGGAAAATGATGTTTAGCGAAAAAATCGTACGATTCGACATAGAGAACTTCGGACTTCAACCACCCCCTATTCTTCAATATCTCATAAGTGTTATAACGACTCAAGAATCGTTCGAAACCGATGAGTAACGAAGGAGAAGTGAGGGTGACGAAACAATGAAAATGACGCCTCGTGAAAAAATCATAAGAATCGATTGAGAGAAATTCAAACTTCGACCACCCCCAATTCTTCTATATCTTATAAGTGTTACAATGACTCAAGAATCGTGCGAAATCGATGAGTTGCGAAGGAGATGTGAGGGAGACGAAATAAGGAAAATGATGTTTAGCGAAAAAATTGTACGAATCGATATAGAGAACTTCGGACTTCAACCACCCCTTATTCTTCTATATCTCATAAGTGTTACAACGACACAAGAATCGTATGAAATCGATGAGTAAGGAGGGAGATGTGAGGGGGACGAAACAAGGAAAATGATGCTTAGGAAAAAATCATACAAATCGACATAGGGAACTTCGGACTTCATCCACTCCCTATTCTTCAATATCTCATAAGTATTATAACGACTCAAGAATCGTTCAAAACCGATGAGTAAGGAAGAAGATATACCGGGGACGAAACAATGAAAATGATGTTTAGGGAAAAAATCGTACGAATCGACATAGAGAACTTCGGACTTCAACCACCCCCTATTCTTCTATAACTCATAAGTGTTCCAACGACTCAAAATCGTACAAAATCAATGACTAAGTAAGGAGATGTGTGGGGGACGAAACAAGGAAAATGATGCTTAGGAAAAAATCATACGAATCAACATAGAGAACTTCGGACTTCAACCACCCCCTATTCTTCAATATCTCATAAGTGTTACAACGACTCAAGAATCATACGAAATCGATGAGTAAGGAGGGAGATGTGAGGAGGACGAAACAAGGAAATATATGCCTAGGGAAAAAATCGTAAGAATCGACTGTGAGAAATTTCAGACTTCGACCACCCCCAATTCTTCTATATCTCATAAGTGTTACAACGACTCAAGAATCGTGTGAAATCAATGAGTAACGAGGGAGATGTGAGGGAGACAAAACAAGAAAAATGATGCCAAGGAAAAATATCCTACGAAACGAATGAGAGAAATTCAGACTTCGACCTCCCCCAATTCTTCTATATCTCATAAGTGTTACAACGACTCAAGAATCATGTGAAATCGATGAGTAAGGAAGGAGATGTAACGGGGAAGAAACAAGGAAAATGATGTTTAGCGAAAAAATCGTACGAATCGACATAGAGAACTTCGGACTTCAACCACCCCCTATTCTTCTATATCTCATAAGTATGTTACAACGACTCAAGAATCGTACGAAATCGATGAGTAAGGAGGGAGATGTGAGGAGGACGAAACAAGGAAATCTATGCCTAGGGAAAAATCGTACGAATCGACTGAGAGAAATTTGGATTTCGACAACCCCCTATTCTTCTATATCTCATAAGTGTTACAACGACTCAATAATTGTATAAAATCAATGACTAGGTTAGGAGATGTGAGGGGGACGAAACAAGGAAAATGATGCGTAGGGAAAAAATCATACGAATCGACATAGAGATCTTCGGACTTCAACCACCCTCTATTTTTCTAAATCTCATAAGTGTTACAACGACTCAAGAATCGTACGAAATCGATGAGTAAGGTGGGAGATGTGAGGAGGACGAAACAAGGAAATCTATGCCTAGGGAAAATCGTACGAATCGACTAAGAGAAATTCGGACTCCCTATTCTTCTATATCTCATGAGTGTTACAACGACTCAAGAATCATACGAAATCGATGAGTAAGGAAGGAGATGTAATGGGGACGAAACAAGGAAAATGATGTTTAGCGAAAAAATCGTACGATTCGACATAGAGAACTTCGGACTTCAACCACCCCCTATTCTTCAATATCTCATAAGTGTTATAACGACTCAAGAATCGTTCGAAACCGATGAGTAACGAAGGAGAAGTGAGGGTGATGAAACAATGAAAATGACGCCTCGTGAAAAAATCATAAGAATCGATTGAGAGAAATTCAAACTTCGACCACCCCCAATTCTTCTATATCTTATAAGTGTTACAATGACTCAAGAATCGTGCGAAATCGATGAGTTGCGAAGGAGATGTGAGGGAGACGAAATAAGGAAAATGATGTTTAGCGAAAAAATTGTACGAATCGATATAGAGAACTTCGGACTTCAACCACCCCTTATTCTTCTATATCTCATAAGTGTTACAACGACACAAGAATCGTATGAAATCGATGAGTAAGGAGGGAGATGTGAGGGGGACGAAACAAGGAAAATGATGCTTAAGAAAAAATCATACGAATCGACATAGGGAACTTCGGACTTCATCCACTCCCTATTCTTCAATATCTCAAAAGTATTATAACGACTCAAGAATCGTTCGAAACCGATGAGTAAGGAAGAAGATATAACGGGGACGAAACAATGAAAATGATGTTTAGGGAAAAAATCATACGAATCGACATAGAGAACTTCGGACATCAACCACCGCCTATTCTTCTATAACTCATAAGTGTTGCAACGACTCAAAAATCGTACAAAATCAATGACTAAGGAAGGAGATGTGTGGGGGACGAAACAAGGAAAATGATGCTTAGGAAAAAATCATACGAATCAACATATAGAACTTCGGACTTCAACCACCCCCTATTCTTCAATATCGCATAAGTGTTATAACGACTCAAGAATCGGTCGAAACCGATGAGTAACGAAGGAGATGTCAGGGGGACGAAACAAGGAAAATGATGTTTAGCGAAAAAATCGTACGAATCGACATAGAGAACTTCGGACTTCAACCACCCCCTATTCTTCTATATCTCATAAGTGTGACAACAACTCAAGAATCGTGCAAAACCGATGAGCAACGAAGGAGGTGTGAGGGAGACGAAACAAGGAATATGACGCCTCGGGAAAAAATTGTAAGAATCGACTGAGAAAAATTCAGACTTCGACCACCCCCAATTCTTCTATATCTCATAAGTGTTACAACGACTCAAGAATCGTGTGAAATCACTGAGTAACGAAGGAGATGTGAGGGAGACAAAACAAGGAAAATGATGCCTAGGAAAAAAATCGTACGAAACGAATGAGAGAAATTCAGACATCGACCACCCCCAATTCTTCTATATCTCATAAGTGTTACAACGACTCAAGAATCATACGAAATCGATGAGTAAGGAAGGAGATGTAATGGGGACGAAACAAGGAAAATGATGTTTTAGCGAAAAAATCGTACTAATCGACATAGAGAACTTCGGACTTCAACCACCCCCTATTCTTCTATATCTCATAAGTGTTACAACGACTCAAGAATAGTTCTAAACTGATGAGTAACGAAGGAGATGTGAGGGGGACGAAACAAGGAAAATGATGTTAAGCGAAAAAATCGTACAAATTGACTGAGAGAATTTCGGACTTCGACTACCCACTATTCTTCTATATCTCATAAGTGTTGCAATGACTCATGAATCGTGCGAAACTGATGAGCAACGAAGGAGATGTGAGGGAGACGAAACAAGGAAAATGACGCCTAGGGAAAAAATCGTAAGAATCGACTGAGAGAAATTCAGACTTCGACCACCCCCAATTCTTCTATATCTCATAAGTGTTACAACGACTCAAGAATCGTGTGCAATCGAAGAGTAACGAAGGAGATGTGTGGGAGACAAAACAAGGAAAATGATGCCTAGGAAAAAAAACGTACGAAATGAATGAGAGAAATTCAGACTTTGACGACCCCTAATTCTTCTATATCTCATAAGTGTTACAACGACTCAAGAATCATGCGAAATCGATGAGTAAGGAAGGAGATGTAACGGGGACGAAATAAGGAAAATGATGTTTAGCGAAAAAATCGTACGAATCGACATGGAGAACTTCGGAATTCAACCACCCCCTATTCTTCTATATCTCATAAGTGTTACAACGACTCAAGAATCGTGTGAAATCAATGAGTAACGAGGGAGATGTGAGGGAGACAAAACAAGAAAAATGATGCCTAGGAAAAATATCGTACGAAACGAATGAGAGAAATTCAGACTTCGACCTGCCCCAATTCTTCTATATCTCATAAGTGTTACAACGACTCAAGAATCATGCAAAATCGATGAGTAAGGAAAGAGATGTAACGGGGACGAAACAAGGAAAATGATGGTTAGCGAAAAAATTGTACGAATCGACATAGAGAACTTCGGACTTCAACCACCCCCTATTCTTCTATATCTCATAAGTATGTTACAACGACTCAAGAATCGGACGAAATCGATGAGTAAGGAGGGAGATGTGAGGAGGACGAAACAAGGAAAATGATGCTTAGGAAAAAATCATACGAATCGACATAGGGAACTTCGGACTTCATCCACTCCCTATTCTTCAATATCTCATAAGTGTTACAACGACTCAAGAATCATGCGAAATCGATGAGTAAGGAAGGAGATGTAACGGGGACGAAACAATGAAAATGATGTTTAGCGAAAAAATTGTACGAAGCGACATAGAGAACTTCGGACTTCAACCACCCCCTATTCTTCTATATCTCATAAGTGTTACAACGACACAAGAATCGTATGAAATCGATGAGTAAGGAGGGAGATGTGAGGGGGACGAAACAAGGAAAATGATGCTTAGGAAAAATCATACGAATCGACATAGGGAACTTCGGACTTCATCCACTCCCTATTCTTCAATATCTCATAAGTATTATAACGACTCAAGAATCGTTCGAAACCGATGAGTAAGGAAGGAGATGTGAGGGGGACGAAACAAGGAAAATGATGTTTAGCGAAAAAATCGTACGAATCGATATAGAGAACTTCGGACTTCAACCACCCCTTATTCTTCTATATCTCATAAGTGTTACAACGACACAAGAATCGTATGAAATCGATGAGTAAGGAGGGAGATGTGAGGGGGACGAAACAAGGAAAATGATGCTTAGGAAAAAATCATACGAATCGACATAGGGAACTTCGGACTTCATCCACTCCCTATTCTTCAATATCTCATAAGTGTTACAACGACTCAAGAATCATGCGAAATCGATGAGTAAGGAAGGAGATGTAACGGGGACGAAACAAGGAAAATGATGTTTAGCGAAAAAATTGTACGAATCGACATAGAGAACTTCGGACTTCAACCACCCCCTATTCTTCTATATCTCATAAGTGTTACAACGACACAAGAATCATATGAAATCGATGAGTAAGGAGGGAGATGTAAGGGGGACGAAACAAGGAAAATGATGCTTACGAAAAAATCATACGAATCGACATAGGGAACTTCGGACTTCATCCACTCCCTATTCTTCAATATCTCATAAGTATTATAACGACTAAAGAATCGTTCGAAACCGATGAGTAAGGAAGAAGATATAACGGGGACGAAACAATGAAAATGATGTTTAGGGAAAAAATCGTACGGATCGACATAGAGAACTTCGGACTTCAACCACCCTCTATTCTTCTATAACTCATAAGTGTTACAACGACTCAAAAATTGTACAAAATCAATGACTAAGGAAGGAGATGTGTGGGGGACGAAACAAGGAAAATGATGTTTAGGAAAAAATCATACGAATGAACATAGAGAACTTCGGACTTCAACCACCCCCTATTCTTCAATATCGCATAAGTGTTATAACGACTCAAGAATCGGTCAAAACCGATGAGTAACGAAGGAGATGTGAGGGGGACGAAACAAGGAAAATGATGTTTAGCGAAAAAATCGTACGAATCGACATAGAGAACTTCGGACTTCAACCACCCCTTATTCTTCTGTATCTCATAAGTGTGACAACGACTCAAGAATCGTGCAAAACCGATGAGCAACGAAGGAGGTGTGAGGGAGACGAAACAAGGAAAATGACGCCTAGGGAAAAAATTGTAAGAATCGACTGAGAAAAATTCAGACTTCGACCACCCCCAATTCTTCTATTTCTCATAAGTTTTACAACGACTCAAGAATCGTGTGAAATCACTGAGTAACGAAGGAGATGTGAGGGAGACAAACAAGGAAAATGATGCCTAGGAAAAAAATCGTACGAAACGAATGAGAGAAATTCAGACATCGACCACCCCCAATTCTTCAATATCTCATAAGTGTTACAACGACTCAAGAATCATGCGAAATCGATGAGTAAGGAAGGAGATGTAACGGGGACGAAACAATGAAAATGATGTTTAGCGAAAAAATTGTACGAAGCGACATAGAGAACTTCGGACTTCAACCACCCCCTATTCTTCTATATCTCATAAGTGTTACAACGACACAAGAATCGTATGAAATCGATGAGTAAGGAGGGAGATGTGAGGGGGACGAAACAAGGAAAATGATGCTTAGGAAAAAATCATACGAATCGACATAGGGAACTTCGGACTTCATCCACTCCCTATTCTTCAATATCTCATAAGTATTATAACGACTCAAGAATCGTTCGAAACCGATGAGTAAGGAAGGAGATGTGAGGGGGACGAAACAAGGAAAATGATGTTTAGCGAAAAAATCGTACGAATCGATATAGAGAACTTCGGACTTCAACCACCCCTTATTCTTCTATATCTCATAAGTGTTACAACGACACAAGAATCGTATGAAATCGATGAGTAAGGTGGGAGATGTGAGGGGGACGAAACAAGGAAAATGATGCTTAGGAAAAAATCATACGAATCGACATAGGGAACTTCGGACTTCATCCACTCCCTATTCTTCAATATCTCATAAGTGTTACAACGACTCAAGAATCATGCGAAATCGATGAGTAAGGAAGGAGATGTAACGGGGACGAAACAAGGAAAATGATGTTTAGCGAAAAAATTGTACGAATCGACATAGAGAACTTCGGACTTCAACCACCCCCTATTCTTCTATATCTCATAAGTGTTACAACGACACAAGAATCGTATGAAATCGATGAGTAAGGAGGGAGATGTAAGGGGGACGAAACAAGGAAAATGATGCTTAGGAAAAAATCATACGAATCGACATAGGGAACTTCGGACTTCATCCACTCCCTATTCTTCAATATCTCATAAGTATTATAACGACTAAAGAATCGTTCGAAACCGATGAGTAAGGAAGAAGATATAACGGGGACGAAACAATGAAAATGATGTTTAGGGAAAAAATCGTACGGATCGACATAGAGAACTTCGGACTTCAACCACCCTCTAACGACTCAAAAATTGTACAAAATCAATGACTAAGGAAGGAGATGTGTGGGGGACGAAATAAGGAAAATGATGTTTAGGAAAAAATCATACGAATCAACATAGAGAACTTCGGACTTCAACCACCCCCTATTCTTCAATATCGCATAAGTGTTATAACGACTCAAGAATCGGTCAAAACCGATGAGTAACGAAGGAGATGTGAGGGGGACGAAACAAGGAAAATGATGTTTAGCGAAAAAATCGTACGAATCGACATAGAGAACTTCGGACTTCAACCACCCCTTATTCTTCTATATCTCATAAGTGTGACAACGACTCAAGAATCGTGCAAAACCGATGAGCAACGAAGGAGGTGTGAGGGAGACGAAACAAGGAAAATGACGCCTAGGGAAAAAATTGTAAGAATCGACTGAGAAAAATTCAGACTTCGACCACCCCCAATTCTTCTATTTCTCATAAGTGTTACAACGACTCAAGAATCGTGTGAAATCACTGAGTAACGAAGGAGATGTGAGGGAGACAAAACAAGGAAAATGATGCCTAGGAAAAAAATCGTACGAAACAAATGAGAGAAATTCAGACATCGACCACCCCCAATTCTTCAATATCTCATAAGTGTTACAACGACTCAAGAATCATGCGAGGATTTCCTCGATTAGTTATTAATTATAAACCTTTAAATAAGGTTTTAAGGTGGATTAGATATCCAATTCCTGATAAAAAGGATCTTCTTAATAGACTTTATTCTGCTAAAGTCATGTCTAAATTCGACCTTAAATCAGGGTTTTGGCAAATACAAATTGAAGAAAAAGATCGGTATAAAACCGTTTTTACTGTTCCTTTTGGGCATTATGAATGGAATGTTATGCCTTTTGGTTTAAAAAATGCTCCTTCTGAATTTCAGAAGATCATGAATGATATTTTTAGTCCTTATACGACTTTCATAATTGTTTATATAGATGACGTATTGATTTATTCTGAATCAATTGATCAACATTTCAAACATATTAGTATATTTATTAATATAGTCAAAAGAGCTGGTCTTGTGTCTCAGCTAAAAGATTAAACTCTTTCAAACAGAAATTAAATTTCTTGGTCATAATATTAGACAGGGAACTATATTCCCAATCGATAGAGCTATTATATTTGCAGAAAAATTTCCCGATGAAATAAAAGATAAAAATCAATTACAAAGATTTTTGGGAAGTCTGAATTATATTTCATAATTTTATAAGGAACTAGCACAAGATGCTAAACCTTTATTTGATAGGTTAAAGAAAACACCACCACCTTGGGATAATA
>CM038113.1:20721350-20780243 GCA_001642375.2 Mentha longifolia | reverse complement strand
CATACGAATCGACATAGAGAACTTCGGACTTCAACCACCCCCTATTCTTCTATATCTCATAAGTGTTACAACGACTCAAGAATCGTGCGAAACCGATGAGCAAAGAAAGAGATGTGAGGGAGACAAAACAAGGAAAATGACGTCTAGGGAAAAAATCGTAAGAATCGACTGTGAGAAATTCAGACTTCGACCACCCCCAATTCTTCTATATCTCATAAGTGTTACAACGACTCAAGAATCGTGTGAAATCAATGAGTAACGAAGGAGATGTGAGGAGACAAAACAAGGAAAATGATGTTTAGCGAAAAAATCGTACGAATCGACATAGAGAACTTCGGACTTCAACCACCCCCTATTCTTCTATATCTCATAAGTGTTACAACGACTCAAGAATCGTGCGAAACCGATGAGCAACGAAGGAGATGTGAGGGAGACGAAACAAGGAAAATGACGCGTAGGGAAAAAATCGTAAGAATCGACTGAGAGAAATTCAGACTTCGACCACCCCCAATTCTTCTATATCTCATAAGTGTTACAACGACTCAAGAATCGTGTGAAATCAATGAGTAGCGAAGGAGATGTGAGGGAGACAAAACAAGGAAAATGATTTCTAGGAAAAAAATCGTACGAAACGAATGAGAGAAATTCAGACTTTGACCACCCCCAATTCTTCTATATCTCATAAGTGTTACAACGACTCAAGAATCATGCGAAATTGATGAGTAAGGAAGGAGATGTAATGGGGACGAAACAAGGAAAATGATGTTTAGCGAAAAAATCGTACGAATCGACATAGAAAACTTCGGACTTCAACCACCCCCTATTTTTGTATATCTCAGAAGTGTGTTACAACGACTCAAGAATCGTACGAAATCGATCAGTAAGGAGGGAGATGTGAGGAGGACGACACAAGGAAATCTATGCCTAGGGAAAAATCGTACGAATCGACTGAGAGAAATTCGGATTTTGACAACCCCCTATGCTTCTATATCTCATAAGTGTTACAACGACTCAATAATTGTATAAAATCAATGACTACGGAAGGAGATGTGAGGGGAAAAAACAAGGAAAATGATGCTTAGGAAAAAATCATACGAATCGACATAGAGAACTTCGGACTTCAACCACCCCCTATTCTTCTATATCTCATAAGTGTTACAACGACTCAAGAATCGTGCGAAACCGATGAGCAACGAAAGAGATGTGAGGGAGACGAAACAAGGAAAATGACGTCTAGGGAAAAAATCGTAAGAATCGACTGTGAGAAATTCAGACTTCGACCACCCCCAATTCTTCTATATCTCATAAGTGTTACAACGACTCAAGAATCGTGTGAAATCAATGAGTAACGAAGGAGATGTGAGGAGACACAAACAAGGAAAATGATGCCTAGGAAAAAAATCGTACGAAACGAATGAGAGAAATTCAGACTTCGACCACCCCCAATTCTTCTATATCTCATAAGTGTTACAACGACTCAAGAATCATGCGAAATCGATGAGTAAGGAAGGAGATGTAACGGGGACGAAACAAGGAAAATGATGTTTAGCGAAAAAATCGTACGAATCGACATAGAGAACTTCGGACTTCAACCACCCCCTATTCTTCTATATCTCATAAGTGTTACAACGACTCAAGAATCGTGCGAAACCGATGAGCAACGAAGGAGATGTGAGGGAGACGAAACAAGGAAAATGACGCCTAGGGAAAAAATCGTAAGAATCGACTGAGAGAAATTCAGACTTCGACCACCCCCAATTCTTCTGTATCTCATAATTGTTACAACGACTCAAGAATCGTGTGAAATCAATGAGTAGCGAAGGAGATGTGAGGGAGACAAAACAAGGAAAATGATGCCTAGGAAAAAAATCGTACGAAACGAATGAGAGAAATTCAGACTTTGACCACCCCCAATTCTTCTATATCTCATAAGTGTTACAACGACTCAAGAATCATGCGAAATCGATGAGTAAGGAAGGAGATGTAATGGGGACGAAACAAGGAAAATGATGTTTAGCGAAAAAATCGTACGAATCGACATAGAGAACTTCGGACTTCAACCACCCCCTATTCTTCTATATCTCATAAGTGTTACAACGACTCAAGAATCGTGCGAAATCGATGAGCAACGAAGGAGATGTGAGGGAGACGAAATAAGGAAAATAACGCCTAGGGAAAAAATCGTAAGAATCGACTGTGAGAAATTTCAGACTTCGACCACCCCCAATTCTTCTATATCTCATAAGTGTTACAACGACTCAAGAATCGTGTGAAATCAATGAGTAACGAAGGAGATGTGAGGGAGACAAAACAAGGAAAATGATGTTTAGCGAAAAAATCGTACGAATCGACATAGAGAACTTCGGACTTCAACCACCCCCTATTCTTCTATATCTCATAAGTGTTACAACGACTCAAGAATCGTGCGAAACCGATGAGCAACGAAGGAGATGTGAGGGAGACGAAACAAGGAAAATGACGCCTAGGGAAAAAATCGTAAGAATCGACTGAGAGAAATTCAGACTTCGACCACCCCCAATTCTTCTATATCTCATAAGTGTTACAACGACTCAAGAATCGTGTGAAATCAATGAGTAGCGAAGGAGATGTGTGGGAGACAAAACAAGGAAAATGATTCTAGGAAAAAATCGTACGAAACGAATGAGAGAAATTCAGACTTTGACCACCCCCAATTCTTCTATATCTCATAAGTGTTACAACGACTCAAGAATCATGCGAAATCGATGAGTAAGGAAGGAGATGTAATGGGGACGAAACAAGGAAAATGATGTTTAGCGAAAAAATCGTACGAATCGACATAGAAAACTTCGGACTTCAACCACCCCCTATTTTTGTATATCTCAGAAGTGTGTTACAACGACTCAAGAATCGTACGAAATCGATGAGTAAGGAGGGAGATGTGAGGAGGACGACACAAGGAAATCTATGCCTAGGGAAAAATCGTACGAATCGACTGAGAGAAATTCGGATTTTGACAACCCCCTATGCTTCTATATCTCATAAGTGTTACAACGACTCAATAATTGTATAAAATCAATGACTAGGGAAGGAGATGTGAGGGGAAAAAACAAGGAAAATGATGCTTAGGAAAAAATCATACGAATCGACATAGAGAACTTCGGACTTCAACCACCCCCTATTCTTCTATATCTCATAAGTGTTACAACGACTCAAGAATCGTGCGAAACCGATGAGCAACGAAAGAGATGTGAGGGAGACGAAACAAGGAAAATGACGTCTAGGGAAAAAATCGTAAGAATCGACTGTGAGAAATTCAGACTTCGACCACCCCCAATTCTTCTATATCTCATAAGTGTTACAACGACTCAAGAATCGTGTGAAATCAATGAGTAACGAAGGAGATGTGAGGGAGACAAAACAAGGAAAATGATGCCTAGGAAAAAAATCGTACGAAACGAATGAGAGAAATTCAGACTTCGACCACCCCCAATTCTTCTATATCTCATAAGTGTTACAACGACTCAAGAATCATGCGAAATCGATGAGTAAGGAAGGAGATGTAACGGGGACGAAACAAGGAAAATGATGTTTAGCGAAAAAATCGTACGAATCGACATAGAGAACTTCGGACTTCAACCACCCCCTATTCTTCTATATCTCATAAGTGTTACAACGACTCAAGAATCGTGCGAAACCGATGAGCAACGAAGGAGATGTGAGCGAGACGAGACAAGGAAAATGACGCCTAGGGAAAAAATCGTAAGAATCGACTGTGAGAAATTCAGACTTCGACCACCCCCAATTCTTCTATATCTCATAAGTGTTACAACGACTCAAGAATCATGCAAAATCGATGAGTAAGGAAGGAGATGTAATGGGGACAAAACAAGGAAAATGATGTTTAGCGAAAAAATCGTACGAATCGACATAGAGAACTTCGGACTTCAACCACCCCCTATTCTTCTATATCTCATAAGTGTTACAACGACTCAAGAATCGTGCAAAACCGATGAGCAACGAAGGAGATGTGAGGGAGACGAAACAAGAAAAATGACGCCTAGGGAAAAAATCGTAAGAATCGACTGAGAGAAATTTAGACTTCGACCACCCCCAATTCTTCTATATCTCATAAGTGTTACAACAACTCAAGAATCGTGTGAAATCAATGAGTAACGAAGGAGATGTGAGGGAGACGAAATAAGAAAATGATGTTTAGCGAAAAAATTATACGAATCGATATAGAGAACTTCGGACTTCAACCACCCCCTATTCTTCTATGTCTCATAAGTGTTACAACGACACAAGAATCGTATGAAATCGATGAGTAAGGAGGGAGATGTGAGGGGGACGAAACAAGAAAAATGATGCTTAGGAAAAATCATACGAATCGACATAGGGAACTTCGGACTACATCCACTCCCTATTCTTCAATATCTCATAAGTATTAAAACGACTCAAGAATCGTTCGAAACCGATGAGTAATGAAGAAGATATAACGGGGACGAAACAATGAAAATGATGTTTAGGGAAAAAATCGTACGAATCGACATAGAGAACTTCGGACTTCAACCACCCCCTATTCTTCTATATCTCATAAGTGTTACAACGACTCAAAAATCGTACAAAATCAATGACTAAGGAAGGAGATGTGTGGGGGACGAAACAAGGAAAATGATGCTTAGAAAAAATCATATGAATCAACATAGAGAACTTCGGACTTCAACAACCCCCTATTCTTGATACGAACCTTGGCAGATCCGTAATTCAACACGCACGCGGAAGACACGAACTGAATTTGTAACCGATGGATATCTCAATATACCTAAAGTCTAATCCCACAAATGATATAGAATCGGCCTAAACCCCCTATACCCCAAGTGATGATCGCCTTAGTCACACGGAGACGATGAATGACACACAAACGAGGGTGATGAACTCGATTGATTCGCCGGATAAACGTTCGTCTTGGACGAACAAAGAGAATAATTGAAATTCTCAAAAGAGAGAGATAAACTCACCAAATAATAATAATCAAGCTGATTTTCGTTCATTACATAAAGGCCATATTTATAGGCTTCAAAAAGTCCTAATTCTATAAGGAAACTAGTTAAAAACCTATCCTATAATATACCAAACCAAATCCTAGTTTAAAAAGGAATAAAATCACCAAAATAAAGCTGAAAATAGCCCTACCAACTAGAGAACTAATAAAATCCGAAAATAATAAAAATAACCATCTAAATAAACAACTAAATATTAATATTACTCTTCAGCCCATATCTTCATTAATTCTTGGCCCATGAACTGAAATCCACGATCTACGGGCTGCATCAATTCTTCAATATCTCATAAGTGTTATAACGACTCAAGAATCGTTCGAAATCTATAAGTAACGAAGGAGATGTGAGGGGGACGAAACAAGGAAAATGATGTTTAACGAAAAAATCGTACGAATCGACATAGAGAACTTCGGACTTCAACCACCCCCTATTCTTCTATATCTCATAAGTGTGACAACGACTCAAGAATCGTGCAAAACCGATGAGCAACGAAGGAGATGTGAGGGAGACGAAACAAGGAACATGACGCCTAGGGAAAAAATCGTAAGAATCGACTGTGAGAAATTCAGACTTCGACCACCCCCAATTCTTCTGTATCTCATAAGTATTACAATGACTCAAGAATCGTGTAAAATCAATGAGTAACGACGGAGATGTGAGGGAGACGAATTAAGGAAAATGATGTTTAGTGAAAAAATTGTACGAATCGATATAGAGAACTTCGGAATTCAACCACCCCCTATTCTTCTATGTCTCATAAGTGTTACAACGACACAAGAATCGTATGAAATCGATGAGTAAGGAGGGAGATGCTGAGGGGGACGAAACAATTAAAATGATGCTTAGGAAAAAATCATACGAATCGACATAGGGAACTTCGGACTACATCCACTCCCTATTCTTCAATATCTCATAAGTATTATAACGACTCAAGAATCGTTCGAAAGCGATGAGTAACGAAGGAGATGTGAGGGGGACGAAACAAGGAAAATGATGTTTAGCGAAAAAATCGTACGAATCGACATAGAGAACTTCGGACTTCAACCATCCCCTATTCTTCTATATCTCATAAGTGTTACAACGACTCAAGAATCGTACAAAATCAATGACTAAGGAAGGAGATGTGTGGGGGACGAAACAAGGAAAATGATGCTTAGGAAAAAATCATACGAATCAACATAGAGAACTTCGGACTTCGACCACCACCCCCAATTCTTCTGTATCTCATAAGTATTACAACGACTCAAGAATCATGTGAAATTAATGAGTAACGAAGGAGATGTGAGGGAGACAAAACAAGGAAAATGATGCTTAGGAAAAAATCATACGAATCAACATAGAGAACTTCGGACTTCAACCACCCCCTATTCTTCAATATCTCATAAGTGTTACAACGACTCAAGAATCGTTCGAAACCGATGAGTAACGAAGGAGATCCGAGGGGGACGAAACAAGGAAAATGACGTTTAGCGAAAAAATCGTACGAATCGACATAGAGAACTTCGGACTTCAACCACCCCCTATTCTTCTATATCTCATAAGTGTGACAACGACTCAAGAATCGTGCAAAACCGATGAGCAACGAAGGAGATGTGAGGGAGATGAAACAAGGAACATGACGCCTAGGGAGAAAATCGTAAGAATCGACTGTGAGAAATTCAGACTTCGACCACCCCCAATTTTTTGTATCTCATAAGTATTACAACGACTCAAGAATCGTGTGAAATCAAAGAGTAACGAGGGAGATGTGAGGGAGACGAAATAAGGAAAATGATGTTTAGCGAAAAAATTGTACGAATCGATATAGAGAACTTCGGACTTCAACCATCCCTTATTCTTCTATGTCTCATAAGTGTTACAACGACACAAGAATCGTATGAAATCGATGAGTAAGGAGGGAGATGTGAGGGGGACGAAACAAGGAAAATGATGCTTAGGAAAAAATCATACGAATCGACATAGGGAACTTCGGACTTCATCCACTCCCCATATTTCAATATCTCATAAGTATTATAACGACTCAAGAATCGTTCAAAACCGATGAGTAAGGAAGAAGATATAACGGGGACGAAACAATGAAAATGATGTTTAGGGAAAAAATAGTACGAATCGACGTAGAGAACTTCGGACTTCAACCACCCCCTATTCTTCTGTATCTCGTAAGTGTTACAACGAATCAAGAATCGTTTGAAACCGATGAGTAACGAAGGAGATGTGAGAGGGACGAAACAAGGAAAATGATGTTTAGCGAAAAAATCGTACGAATCGACATAGAGAACTTCGGATTTCAACCACCCCCCTATTTTCTATATCTCATAAGTGTGACAACTGACTCAAGAATCGTGCAAAACCGATGAGCAACGAAGCAGATGTGAGGGAGACGAAACAAGGAAAATGACGCCTAGGGAAAAAATCGTAAGAATCGACTGAGAGAAATTCAGACTTCGACCACCCCCAATTCTTCTGTATCTCATAAGTATTACAACGACTCAAGAATCGTGTGAAATCAATGAGTAACGAAGGAGATGTGAGGGAGACAAAACAAGGAAAATGATGCCTAGGAAAAAAATCGTACGAAACGAATGAGAGAAATTCAGACTTCGACCACCCCCAATTCTTCTATATCTCATAAGTGTTACAACGACTCAAGAATCATGCGAAATCGATGAGTAAGGAAGGAGATGTAATGGGGACGAAACAAGGAAAATGATGTTTAGCGAAAAAATCGTACGAATCGACATAGAGAACTTCGGACTTCAACCACCCCCTATTCTTCTATATCTCATAAGTGTTACAACGACTCAAGAATCGTGCGAAACCGATGAGCAACGAAGGAGATGTGAGGGAGACGAAACAAGGAAAATGACGCCTAGGGAAAAAATCGTAAGAATCGACTGTGAGAAATTCAGCTTCGACCACCCCCAATTCTTCTATATCTCATAAGTGTTACAACGACTCAAGAATCGTGCGAAACCGATGAGCAACGAAGGAGAAGTGAGGGAGACGAAACAAGGAAAATGACGCCTAGGGAAAAAATCGTAAGCATCGACTGAGAGAAATTCAGACTTCGACCACCCTCAATTCTTCTATATCTCATAAGTGTTACAACGACTCAAGAATCATGCGAAATCGATGAGTAAGGAAGGAGATATAATGGGGACGAAACAAGGAAAATGATGTTTAGCGAAAAAATCGAACGAATCGACATAGAGAACTTCGGACTTCAACCACCCCCTATTCTTCTATATCTCATAAGTGTTACAATGACTCAAGAATCGTGCGAAACCGATGAGCAACGAAGGAGATGTGAGGGAGACGAAACAAGGAAAATGACGCCTAGGGAAAAAATCGTAAGAATCGAATGAGAGAAATTCAGACTTCGACCACCCCCAATTCTTCTATATCTCATAAGTGTTACAACAACTCAAGAATCGTGTGAAATCAATGAGTAACGAAGGAGATGTGATGGAGACGAAATAAAGAAAATGATGTTTAGCACAAAAATTGTACGAATCGATATAGAGAACTTCGGACTTCAACCACCCCCTATTCTTCTATGTCTCATAAGTGTTACAACGACACAAGAATCGTATGAAATCAATGAGTAAGGAGGGAGATGTGAGGGGGACGACACAAGGAAAATGATGCTTAGGAAAAAATCATACGAATCGACATAGGGAACTTCGGACTACATCCATTCCCTATTCTTCAATATCTCATAAGTATTAAAACGACTCAAGAATCGTTCGAAACCGATGAGTAATGAAGAAGATATAACGGGGACGCAACAATGAAAATGATGTTTAGGGAAAAAATCGTACGAATCGACATAGAGAACTTCGGACTTCAACCACCCCCTATTCTTCTATATCTCATAAGTGTTACAACGACTCAAGAATCGTACAAAATCAATGACTAAGGAAGGAGATGTGTGGGGGACGAAACAAGGAAAGTGATGCTTAGGAAAAAATCATACGAATCAACATAGAGAACTTCGGACTTCAACCACCCCATATTCTTCAATATCTCATAAGTGTTACAACGACTCAAGAATCGTTCGAAACCGATGAGTAACGAAGGAGATGTGAGGGGGACGAAACAGGGAAAATGATGTTTAGAATAGGGGGTGGTTGAAGTCCGAAGTTCTCTAAATCGATTCGTACAATTTTTTCCTAAACATCATTTTCATTGTTTCGTCCCCGTTATATCTTCATCATTACTCATCGGTTTCGAACGATTCTTGAGTCGTTATAATACTTATGAGATATTGAAGAATAGGGAGTGGATGTAGTCCGAAGTTCCCTATGTCGATTCGTATGATTTTTTCCTAAGCATCATTTTCCTTGTTTCGTCCCCCTCACATCTCCCTCCTTACTCATCGATTTCATACGATTCTTGTGTCGTTGTAACACTTATGAGACATAGAAGAATACGGGGTGGTTGAAGTCCGAAGTTCTCTATATCGATTCGTACAATTTTTTCGCTAAACATCATTTTCCTTATTTCATCTCCCTCACATCTCCCTCGTTACTCTTTGATTTCACACGATTCTTGAGTCGTTGTAATATTTATGAGATACAAAAAAATTGGGGGTGGTCGAAGTCTGAATTTCTCACAGTCGATGCTTACGATTTTTTCCCTAGGCGTCATTTTCCTTGTTTCGTCTCCCTCACATCTCCTTCGTTGCTCATCGGTTTCGCACGATTCTTGAGTCGTTATAACACTTATGAGATATAGAAGAATAGGGGGTGGTTGAAGTCCGAAGTTCTCTATGTCGATTCGTACGATTTTTTCGCTAAACATCATTTTCCTTGTTTCGTCCCCCTCGCATCTCCTTCGTTACTCATCGGTTTCGAACGATTCTTGTGTCGTTATAACACTTATGAGATATTGAAGAATAGGGGGTGGTTGAAGTCCGAAGTTCTCTATGTTGATTCGTATGATTTTTTCCTAAGCATCATTTTCCTTGTTTCGTCCCCCACACATCTCCTTCCTTAGTCATTGATTTTGTACGATTTTTGAGTCGTTGTAACACTTATGAGATATAGAAGAATAGGGGGTGGTTGAAGTCCGAAGTTCTCTATGTCGATTCGTACAATTTTTTCGCTAAACATCATTTTCCTTGTTTCGTCCGCATTACATCTCCTTCCTTACTCATCGATTTCGCATGATTCTAGAGTCGTTGTAACACTTATGAGATATAGAAGAATTGGGGGTGGTCGAAGTCTGAATTTCTCTCATTCGTTTCGTACGATTTTTTTCCTAGGCATCATTTTTCTTGTTTTGTCTCCCTCACATCTCCTTCGTTACTCATTGATTTCACACGATTCTTGAGTCGTTGTAATACTTATGAGATACAGAAGAATTGGGGGTGGTCGAAGTCTGAATTTCTCTCAGTCGATTCTTACGATTTTTTCCCTAGGCGTCATTTTCCTTGTTTCGTCTCCCTCACATCTGCTTCGTTGCTCATCGGTTTTGCACGATTCTTGAGTCGTTATCACACTTATGAGATATAGAAGAATAGGGGGTGGTTGAAGTCCGAAGTTCTCTATGTCGATTCGTATTATTTTTTCGCTAAACATCATTTTCCTTGTTTCGTGCCCATTACATCTCCTTCCTTACGCATCGATTTCGCATGATTGTTGAGTCGTTGTAACACTTATGAGATATAGAAGAATTGGAGGTGGTCGAAGGCTGAATTTCTCTCATTCGTTTCGTACGATTTTTTGCCTAGGCATCATTTTCCTTGTTTTGTCTCCCTCACATCTCCTTCGTTAGTCATTGATTTCACACGATTCTTGAGTCGTTGTAACACTTATGAGATGTAGAAGAATTTGGGGTGGTCGAAGTCTGAATTTCTCTCAGTCGATTCTTACTATTTTTTCCCTAGGCGTCATTTTCCTTGTTTCGTCTCCCTCACATCTCCTTCGTTGCTCATCGTTTTCGCACGATTCTTGAGTCGTTGTAACACTTATGAGATATAGAAGAATAGGGGGTGGTTGAAGTCCGAAGTTCTCTATGTCGATTCGTACGATTTTTTCGCTAAACATCATTTTCCTTGTTTCGTTCCCATTACATCTCCCTCCTTACTCATCGATTTCATACAATTCTTGTGTCGTTGTAACACTTATGAGACATAGAAGAATAGGGGGTGGTTGAAATCCGAAGTTCTCTATATCGATTCGTACAATTTTTTCGCTAAACATCATTTTCCTTATTTCGTCTACCTCACATCTCCTTCGTTACTCATTAATTTCACACGATTCTTGAGTTGTTGTAACACTTATGAGATATAGAAGAATTGGGGGTGGTCGAAGTCTGAATTTCTCACAGTCGATTCTTACGATTTTTTCCCTAGGCGTCATGCTCCTTGTTTCGTCTCCCTCACATCTCCTTCGTTGCTCATCGATTTTGCACGATTCTTGAGTCGTTGTCGCACTTATGAGATATAGAAGAATAGGGGGTGGTTGAAGTCCGAAGTTCTCTATGTCGATTCGTACGATTTCGCTAAACATCATTTTCCTTGTTTCGTCCCCCTCACATCTCCTTCGTTACTCATCGGTTTCGAACGATTCTTGAGTCGTTATAACACTTATGAGATATCGAAGAATAGGGGGTGGTTGTAGTCCGAAGTTCTCTATGTTGATTCGTATGATTTTTTCCTAAGCATCATTTTCCTTGTTTCGTCCCCCACACATCTCCTTCCTTAGTCATTGATTTTGTACGATTTTTGAGTCGTTGTAACACTTATGAGATATAGAAGAATAGGGGGTGGTTGAAGTCCGAAGTTCTCTATATCGATTCGTACGATTTTTTCCCTAAACATCATTTTCATTGTTTCGTCCCCGTTATATCTTCTTCATTACTCATCGGTTTCGAACGATTCTTGAGTGGTTATAGTACTTATGAGATATTGAAGAATAGGGAGTGGATGTAGTCCGAAGTTCCCTATGTCGATTCGTATGATTTTTTCCTAAGCATCATTTTCCTTGTTTCGTCCCCCTCACATCTCCCTCCTTACTCATCGATTTCATACGATTCTTGTGTCGTTGTAATACTTATGAGACATAGAAGAATAGGGGGTGGTTGAAGTCCGAAGTTCTCTATATCGATTCGTACAATTTTTTCGCTAAACATCATTTTCCTTATTTCGTCTCCCTCACATCTCCCTCGTTACTCATTGATTTCACACGATTCTTGAGTCGTTGTAATACTTATGAGATACAGAAGAATTGGGGTGGTCGAAGTCTGAATTTCTCACAGTCGATTCTTACGATTTTGTCCCTAGGCGTCATGTTCCTTGTTTCGTTTCCCTCACATCTCCTTCGTTGCTCATCGGTTTTGCACGATTCTTGAGTCGTTGTCACACTTATGAGATATAGAAGAATAGGGGGTGGTTGAAGTCCGAAGTTCTCTATGTCGATTCGTACGATTTTTTCGCTAAACATCATTTTCCTTGTTTCGTCCCCCTCGCATCTCCTTCGTTACTCATCGGTTTCGAACGATTCTTGAGTCGTTATAACACTTATGAGATATTGAAGAATAGGGGGTGGTTGAAGTCCGAAGTTCTCTATGTTGATTCGTATGATTTTTTCCTAAGCATCATTTTCCTTGTTTCGTCCCCCACACATCTCCTTCCTTAGTCATTGATTTTGTACGATTTTTGAGTCGTTGTAACACTTATGAGATATAGAAGAATAGGGGGTGGTTGAAGTCCAAAGTTCTCTATGTCGATTCATACGATTTTTTCCTAAACATCATTTTCATTGTTTCATCCCCGTTATATCTTCTTCATTACTCATCGGTTTCGAACGATTCTTGAGTCGTTATAATACTTATGAGATATTGAAGAATAGGGAGTGGATGTAGTCCGAAGTTCCCTATGTCGATTCGTATGATTTTTTCGTAAGCATCATTTTCCTTGTTTCGTCCCCCTCACATCTCCCCTCCTTACTCATCGATTTCATACAATTCTTGTGTCGTTGTAACACTTATGAGACATAGAAGAATAGGGGGTGGTTGAAGTCCGAAGTTCTCTATATCGATTCGTACAATTTTTTCGCTAAACATCATTTTCCTTATTTCGTCTCCCTCACATCTCCCTCGTTACTCATTGATTTCACACGATTCTTGAGTCGTTGTAATACTTATGAGATACAGAAGAATTGGGGTGGTCGAAGTCTGAATTTCTCACAGTCGATTCTTACGATTTTGTCCCTAGGCGTCATGTTCCTTGTTTCGTTTCCCTCACATCTCCTTCGTTGCTCATCGGTTTTGCACGATTCTTGAGTCATTGTCACACTTATGAGATATAGAAGAATAGGGGGTGGTTGAAGTCCGAAGTTCTCTATGTCGATTCGTACGATTTTTTCGCTAAACATCATTTTCCTTGTTTCGTCCCCCTCGCATCTCCTTCGTTACTCATCGGTTTCGAACGATTCTTGAGTCGTTATAACACTTATGAGATATTGAAGAATAGGGGGTGGTTGAAGTCCGAAGTTCTCTATGTTGATTCGTATGATTTTTTCCTAAGCATCATTTTCCTTGTTTCGTCCCCCACACATCTCCTTCCTTAGTCATTGATTTCGCACGATTCTTGAGTCGTTGTAACACTTATGAGATATAGAAGAATAGGGGGTGGTTGAAGTCCGAAGTTCTCTATGTCGATTTGTACGATTTTTTCCCTAAACATCATTTTCATTGTTTCGTCCCCGTTATATCTTCTTCATTACTCATCGGTTTCGAACGATTCTAATACTTATGAGATATTGAAGAATAGGGAGTGGATGTAGTCCGAAGTTCCCTATGTCGATTCGTATGATTTTTTCGTAAGCATCATTTTCCTTGTTTCGTCCCCCTCACATCTCCCTCCTTACTCATCGATTTCATACAATTTTGTGTCGTTGTAACACTTATGTCTTCCTACCCGATCTTGTAAAATATTTGTTTTCATTTCCCCTTTATTATGTAAAGCTTCCGCCAAAAATGGTATCCGAGCCATCTTGGTGAGGAATAGTGTGTACTATAGTGTGTACTAAAATACAGTATAAATAAAAGTTTTTCCAGTTTGTATACAAACTTTGTATCGCTTCATTCACCCGCTTTCCTGAAGTATTGTCCAGTTCGTGGTTCGTTGTGCTGAACGATGTCCTAGATCTTAAAGATCTAAAGGTAAATTCTCTATGAATATTGATAATTCTGAAGTTGAAAATTATATCCATATTCGTGGCATTTGGACTGTTCCTAGAGATTACATTTTCACAGAAAACCTTTCTTTTAAAAGAAAATTTGTTTAAAGATTAAATATTGCAGAGAGCATATTGCTTATTTAAGAGAACAGATTGCTAATCCTAATCTTTCGGAAGAAACGAAAGAATTTTATTATTACTCATCTTTAAAAAGAGAATTAATTTCTTTAAAAATCTTCGAAAAACAAGCTTCTATACTTGCTGCTTAATAGTATTTCTTTTATTAGATCATATTCTTGTTTTTCTGTTCTTTCTTCTGTCTGGTGAAACCCCAAGTCGCGTTGCCTGTTGTTTCCGTAAATCCCAGAAGAGGTAGGAGTTTTGGCGTAAAATCGTTGACAGTGATCCAGAATTAGAAGAATGGATAGGCTTTCAAGGGTTATGTCTTTTAGAAGAAATGCTAATGAGCAACTTAGGAAAATCGAAGAAAAAAGAAACAAAGAGATTATTATCTCTGAAGACTTTAATAAAAGTCTAAATGAATGGAAGATGCCAGAATACTCGGCATCTAGAATCTACAAAAGTACCGGCAGTTTTATAAAGAAAACTGATGTAATTATTAAGACAGTAGAAGAAGCTATTCCCTTATCAGAGGAATATAAATCAATTCAATTATTCTCAAAAGATCTTATATGATTCCATAGGGAAAATAATAAATTTCTACATATAGGAATGGTGCAAATTGCTTTAAAACCTGCCTCTAGATTAGGTTTAAACACTTCAGCAATAATTGCTGTTCGTGATAAAAGACACAATAAATTCCATGATTCCTTATTAGGAATAGTTGAGTCTACACTCTGTGATGGACCAATATATTTTTCGTGTTATCCTAATTTTATAGTATCTTTAAAAGATCCAAATATTATGCATGCTTTATGTATTGATCTTAAATCAGAAGGATTTGATTTAATGAAAAATACTGATAATGTAATCCTTATCTATAGGATATATTATAAAGTTATGAATACAACCTTTTCTAATATAAGAAATGTTCCTACAGAAAGTAATCAAACTACTTTATTTGTTACCGATATTGCTAAAAGCAATACTGTTGTTCCAAAGACTATTACGTGGGATCAGGTTAAATTACCTGAAAGGTGGATATTAGAAGAGGCAAATCCACCAAAGAAAATTGAAAACTCGAAATTAGAGGATATAATTGAATATCCTGATGGAGATGTTGAAATTAGGTTCTCATCAGATAGAGTTACTAGACTTAAATTAAAGTCTAAGTCTTTAAAAGAAGACTATTCAAGTAGAAGATCTACTTCATCTATACCTCTTTCTAATTTAGAAAGACAAAGTGTTAGATCTAAGACTACTTTTGATGGTGTTAGTCAGCCTGAATATAAGGTTGAAATTCCAGAATCTTCACAAAGATCACCTACCATGTCAGATATGGGATATGATGATCAAAGTGTTTTTGGAATAAGCACACTAACACTTGAAGAAGAGGATAAGTTTCCTTTTAAAAAAGATATTAGAGAATTATTCTATTCTCAAGAAAATGAAATCAAAAGAAAATGGTTCTTTATGAAGAAAAAATCTAAACAAAATTTATGGTTTAAACGATACAAAATGTATCTTGAGAAAAGTGATGAATATATAGATTTCTTTGAGCTTATTAGAAAGTTCTATAGACTACATAAAAAGGATTATCCTAATTTTGAGGATGAAAAGATAGTAATGACTATTAATTCTAATTATGAGAATTATGTCACAAAAAATGGAAAAGTTATTAGGAGTATTCATCCTCCTGACTCAAATCTTGTTATAAAAATTAGGAATGAGGAAGTAATTGCTACTCCCTATAGAAAAGACAATAGTAGGATTGAAGTTGTTGTGGAACAGAATAATTTTACAAATCTCAGCTTACGATCAATAGGAAAACAATTAAATAGGATTGAGCAAAATGTTTGCCAAGGTGTTTATATACAACCTACTAATAATAACAGTGTTGTAAGCACTGAGAAGGTTTTAATAAAACCTTTACCCATAGAAGCTATTGATTTAAATATCGATAAAAATACAAATAACGAATTTGTTGATGAAATTGTCAAAAGACTTAAAAGTCTTGATATTAATAGAGTTCAGATGGCTCCCCTTACTGAAGCCAATAATCTAGAAGTTGTTGATTGCAGTGATTCAGATTCGGATAATTCCGAAAAAGACATTAATAATGTTGAACAAATGTTCTTAAAAGAACAAGAAAATTCTTTACAACTTAATAAAGTTGGATATAAAGGAAAACAGGTTTATAATATGCCTGGAAAGCCTTATTACCATAGGCCTACACCAGTTGATCTTCTTTTCGAAGAACAGGATAGTTATGGATATGTTTCCTTTGATGGTACATCAATAACCGAATGGAATATTGATGGCCATTCTGAATATCAGATACAAACAAAAATACATTATATGCTTATGTATGCTACAGCATCAAAATTAAAAAATAACACTGATAAAAATATTGCTATCGCAATTATTCAAGGTTTTACGGGCCAACTTAGAGGTTGGTGGGATTTTCACTTATCTAGTGAAGCAAAAAATCATATACTTAATGCAGTAAAAACAGAAGGAGAAACACAAACTCAGGTTACTGATTGTGTTAATACCTTAGTTTTTACAATTGCTAAGCATTTTATTGGTACAACCAATCTTCATTATGATAAAACTCAGGAACAGCTTATGAGCTTAAGATGTCCGAAATTATCTCAGTTTAAATGGTATAAGGATGTGTTCTTTTCCAAAATCTTTTCTCGAGAGGATAGTGGACATGATTTCTGGAAAGAAAAGTTCTTATCAGGACTACCCCATATGTTTTGCGAAAGAGTTAAAACTCGAATTAAGCAAAAGAATCAAGGATTAATTCCTTACTCCATATATACTTATGGAGACCTTGTTGCAAAAATAACTGCAGAAGGAATTGCTCTGTGTAATGAGATAAAATTACATAAGCAAATTCAAAAAAAGAAAATTTTAGGAAAAGAAGTCTTAGGAGACTTTTGTGAACAAATTGGTGTCACACCTATAGGCCCTTCAGGATCTAAGGAAATTAAAAGGTTTAAAAAACCTAAAAAATATAAGAATAAGAAATATAAGGATTATGATCCTTCATATAAAAAGAAAAAATATAAAAAAACCCAAAAAGGGATGAAAATAGAAAAGAGGATAATAAGATCCACAAAATTCCAATTTGTTGGAAGTGCCATAAAGCTGGCCATTACGCTAATAAGTGTAAAATGAAAAAGAAAATAAATAGTCTTGAAATTGAAGAAGACTTAAAAAAGGCGTTACAAAAGCTCTTCCTTGAAAATACTGACTCCGAAAGAGAAAATAGAAAAATTTCTGTTATAGCAGAAGATGATAATAAAGAAAGTGATTCGGATAATGAATCAACTGAAAATGATGAAAGTAATTGCGAAGGAAATTGTGATTACTATAAAGCCTTATGTAAGGCTAATGGTTTATGTGTCCTTACAAGAGAAGAAAATTTTATTCTTGATCTTATAGATAAAATCCAAGATCCCGAAGAAAAAAGAGAAATGCTCCAAAAATATTTGGACAGTTATAAAAATAAAAAACAAGAATTAAGGTTTAAAGAACCTGAACATTATAATCTTAAAGAAATTATGGATAGAATGAAGCCTTCTATAGCTTCGACTAGCAGTAAAGACATTACTGTTTCCGAATTAAAATATGAAGTAAACACTCTTAAAAAAGAGTTACAAGAAATAAAATCTAGAATTCTTATTTTAGAAACAGAAAGAGAACTTAAACCTGAAAATAATGATTCAGATGATGAAAAGATTCTTAGTGAGGAATTAAATTCCATGACATTCTTAAATATGGTTGATCGTGTTATTACACACAAATGGCATATTAAAATTACCATTGTAGTTCATAAAGAGTATTATTTCGATGCTATTGCTATGGTTGACTCAGGTGCAGATCTAAACTGCATAAATGAAGGAATAATTCCTTCAAGATATTTTGAAAAAACTACCGAAATCTTAAATGCTGCAGATGGTAGAAAATTACATGTTAAGTATAAACTGAATAAAACTTCAGTCTGCAATAAAGGAGTTTGCTTAGAAATGCCATTTATAATTGTTAAAAACTTATCTCATGATGTTATTTTAGGAAATCCTTTCCTACACATGTTATACCCTATTAAAAATATTAGTGAAAGGGGTATAATGTCTGAGGTTGAAGGAAGAGAAATTGAGTTTAAATTTATAACTCAACCTAAAACTCATGGTATTGATGTTCTCCAAAGAACAATAAAAAGAAAAGAAAATCTTCTTAGTTCTCTTAATCAAGAGATAAATTTTAAGAAAATAGAAGATAAATTATCTTTTCCTTTTATACAAAAGAAAATCAATGATATAAAATCTCTAATAGAAAATACTTTATGCTCAGATATTCCCAATGCTTTTTGGGAAAGAAAGAAGCATGTGGTATCTTTACCATATGAGCCTGACTTTAAAGAAAGTCTTATTCCTACAAAAGCCCGTCCTATTGCAATGGGTCCTAGGCATTTAGAAATATGCAAAAAAGAAATAAATGAGTTATTACTCAAAAAATTAATCAGACCCTCCCAAAGTCCTTGGAGTTGCCCAGCATTCTATGTTGAAAATGCAGCCGAACTTGAACGAGGAGTTCCTCGATTAGTTATTAATTATAAACCTTTAAATAAGGTTTTAAGGTGGATTAGATATCCAATTCCTAATAAAAAGGATCTTCTTAATAGACTTTATTCTGCTAAAGTCATGTCTAAATTCGACCTAAAATCAGGGTTTTGGCAAATTCAAATTGAAGAAAAGGATCGGTATAAAACCGCTTTTACTGTTCCTTTTGGGCATTATGAATGGAATGTTATGCCCTTTGGGCTAAAGAATGCTCCTTCTGAATTTCAGAAGATAATGAATGATATTTTTAGTCCTTATACGACTTTCATAATAGTTTACATAGATGATGTACTGATTTATTCTGAATCAGTTGATCAACATTTCAAACATATTAATATATTTATTAATATAGTCAAAAGAGCTGGTCTTGTTGTCTCAGCTAAAAAGATTAAACTCTTTCAAACAGAAATAAATTTCTTGGTCATAATATCAGACAGGGAACAATATTCCCAATTGATAGAGCGATTATATTCGCAGAAAAATTTCCCGATGAAATAAAAGATAAAAATCAGTTACAAAGATTTTTGGGAAGTCTGAATTATATTTCAGAATTTTATAAAGAATTAGCACAAGATGCTAAACCCTTATTTGAAAGGCTTAAGAAAACACCACCACCTTGGGATAATACCCATACCCAAGCAGTTAAAAAAATTAAAAATAGAATCAAGGAAATTCCTTGTTTAGCTATATCGCACCCTGATGCTTTTAAAATCGTTGAAACAGATGCATCAGATTTAGGTTACGGAGGAATTCTTAAACAAAGAATCAATAATAAAGAATCTTTAGTTAGATTCACTTCAGGAGTCTGGAGAGGACCTCGGGTTAATTACTCGACTGTAAAAAAGGAAGTCTTATCAATTGTCTTATGTATTCAAAAATTTGAAAGTGATCTTTTGAACAAAAAATTTCTTGTTAGAGTTGATTGTAAATCTGCAAAAGAAATTTTGCAAAAAGATGTTAAAAACATTGCTTCTAAACAGATTTTTGCTAGATGGCAAGCCATTCTTTCTATTTTTGATTTTGATATTGAGTTTATTAAAGGATCTGATAATTCTTTACCAAAAGAAGCAACAGACTTATAAGTCTGCGATCACTGACAAGAATGAAAAAATTGTGAAGAAAGAAGCCTTAAAGGCTATCCCCGAAGATGAAAAACTTAGAGAAGATGCTTATAAGCTCGCTGTTAAATCTGAAAATCCTAAGGAATATATATTTCCTTACATTCCTAGCACTACGATTTGGATATCTCCAATCGAAAGTAAATATATCAATCTTTCAGCTGAAGAAGTTATGAACTTCTATTTAAGAAATTTCACTGATCCTTATTTATATCCGAAGGATTTTTATTTCTACCAGTATATTCTTGAGTATACTGGATCAGTCAGTATTAGCCCTTTTTCAAGGAATCAAGAGACAGTAGCTTATTCTAAAGTTACGATTCAAAAAATCCTTACCCCAGAACAATGGGATAGTGATCTTTATAGATTTAAAGAACTGATTCCAGATTCTGGCCATCCTCATAGGAAAAGAATGCACTTCAATTATTTTGATTATATCAAAGCTTGGGATTTGGCTTTTTCGTATGAAAATAAATTGAGAAAACATAGTTGGTTTTTTCAATTTAGAAATAATGAAGGAATAAAATTTCCACATTGGTTTGTTAAATGGTTTTCAGAATGGGGATTATATCCCATCATTTTTCCTCATAAAGTGAGAATTATTTTTGAAGATTTTGTCAGGGTAAACCCTACGATGAAAAATCATGCTCTTATGTTCTCCGCCTTATACCAGGTTCCATGGATCTGTAGATGGGATGTTTTAGTCTCACGAAGAAGTGTTGAGAAATTTGAAACTTCTTTTGTTATCCCATATTTGGGAAGAAGAATTTTAATTAAATGGTGGGATAAATTCGATTTCTTCACCGAATCTGTTTTTACAGCTAAAGGTCTTATAAGCCTTGAACCTATTATTGAGAAGAAAATCGAGCCAAAAAAGGATCTTAAAGATCTGCTTCAAGAATTGCTAGCAGGATCTTCAAAGAAAGATTTGAAAAAGCAGATGAAAACCGACACAATGATGCAAGATTCTCAATCACAATAGTGAGATAATTGATTAAAGACAAAAAGGACGTGTTATGACACAAGTAATGACGTTTTTCTCCTACAGTTAATACTGTGTTCAATAATGGAAGTGTTACTGTTGCTGTCCTGTCAGGCAGAAGTATTGTTCATGAGGTCATCCATGACGTCATGTCACTGTTGGTATTGCGGTTACTGTTTTTCAAGAACATTTCAATTCCGCCTCTCAAGTCCATGGTTTAGGCTTATAAAAGGAGGCTTGGTTCTAAGATGGAGGACACGCGCAATTTCTTAGCTTAAACCTCTTTTCTTCCAATTCTCTTAGCCCTTATCTATTCCTACCCGATCTTGTAAAATATTTGTTTTCATTTCCCCTTTATTATGTAAAGCTTCCGCCAAAAACATCATTTTCCTTGTTTCGTCCCCCTCGCATCTCCTTCGTTACTCATCGGTTTCGAACGATTCTTGAGTCGTTATAACACTTATGAGATATTGAAGAATAGGGGGTGGTTGAAGTCCGAAGTTCTCTATGTTGATTCGTATGATTTTTTCCTAAGCATCATTTTCCTTGTTTCGTCCCCCACACATCTCCTTCCTTAGTCATTGATTTTGTACGATTTTTGAGTCGTTGTAACACTTATGAGATATAGAAGAATAGGGGGTGGTTGAAGTCCGAAGTTCTCTATGTCGATTCGTACAATTTTTTCGCTAAACATCATTTTCCTTATTTCGTCTCCCTCACATCTCCTTCGTCACTCATTGATTTCACACGATTCTTGAGTTGTTGTAATACTTATGAGATATAGAAGAATTGGGGGTGGTCGAAGTCTGAATTTCTCTCAGTCGATTCTTATGATTTTTTCACTAGGCGTCATTTTCATTGTTTCGTCTCCCTCACATCTCCTTCGTTACTCATCGGTTTCGAACGATTCTTGAGTCGTTATAATACTTATGAGATATTGAAGAATAGGGAGTCCGCATTATTTTTTTCCTATGTGAGGGGGACGAAACAAGAAAAATGATGCTTAGGAAAAAATCATACGAATCGACATAGAGAACTTCGGACTTCAACCACCCCCTATTCTTCAATATCTCATAAGTGTTATAACGACTCAAGAATCGTTCGAAACCGATGAGTAACGAAGGAGATGTGAGGGAGACGAAACAATGAAAATGACGCCTAGTGAAAAAATCATAAGAATCGACTGAGAGAAATTCAGACTTCGACCACCCCCAATTCTTCTATATCTCATAAGTGTTACAACAACTCAAGAATCGTGTGAAATCAATGAGTAACGAAGGAGATGTGAGGGAGACGAAATAAGGAAAATGATGTTTAGCGAAAAAATTGTACGAATCGATATAGAGAACTTCGGACTTCAACCACCCCCTATTCTTCTAAAAGAAAAAAGTATAAGAAAATTCAAAAATGCCGAAAAAAGAATAAGGGCAGAAAAAAGAAAAAATGAAAAAAGATTTTCAACTAACCTTCTTTTTTGCAGGTATTCAAAGAGTATTGATCAGAAGCTTCTCGGTGAAGCGTGTATCATACAATTCCAATAATGATAAGTTACACCTGTCATCGCACTCATTCTACAGTCACCGCACTCATCCAGCAGACTACCTACCTGTCCTTCTCAATTATCAAAAGAAGAATTGCGGGTGGTCCGAAGTTCCTTGTTTCGTCCGCATTACATCTCCTTCCTTACTCATCGATTTCGCATGATTCTTGAGTCGTTGTAACACTTATGAGATATAGAAGAATTGGGGGTGGTCGAAGTCTGAATTTCTCTCATTCGTTTCGTACGATTTTTTCCTAGGCATCATTTTCCTTGTTTTGTCTCCCTCACATCTCCTTCGTTACTCATTGATTTCACACGATTCTTGAGTCGTTGTAACACTTATGAGATGTAGAAGAATTTGGGGTGGTCGAAGTCTGAATTTCTCTCAGTAGATTCTTACGATTTTTTCCCTAGGCGTCATTTTCCTTGTTTCGTCTCCCTCACATCTCCTTCGTTGCTCATCGGTTTCGCACGATTCTTGAGTCGTTGTAACACTTATGAGATATAGAAGAATAGGGGGTGGTTGAAGTCCGACGTTCTCTATGTCGATTCGTACGATTTTTTCGCTAAACATCATTTTCCTTGTTTCGTTCCCATTACATCTCCCTCCTTACTCATCGATTTCATACAATTCTTGTGTCGTTGTAACACTTATGAGACATAGAAGAATAGGGGGTGGTTGAAGTCCGAAGTTCTCTATATCGATTCGTACAATTTTTTCGCTAAACATCATTTTCCTTATTTCGTCTACCTCACATCTCCTTCGTTACTCATTGATTTCACACGATTCTTGAGTTGTTGTAACACTTATGAGATATAGAAGAATTGGGGGTGGTCGAAGTCTGAATTTCTCACAGTCGATTCTTACGATTTTTTCCCTAGGCGTCATGTTCCTTGTTTCGTCTCCCTCACATCTCCTTCATTGCTCATCGGTTTTGCATGATTCTTGAGTCGTTGTCACACTTATGAGATATAGAAGAATAGGGGGTGGTTGAAGTCCGAAGTTCTCTATGTCGATTCGTACGATTTCGCTAAACATCATTTTCCTTGTTTCGTCCCCCTCACATCTCCTTCGTTACTCATCGGTTTCGAACGATTCTTGAGTCGTTATAACACTTATGAGATATTGAAGAATAGGGGGTGGTTGAAGTCCGATGTTCTCTATGTTGATTCGTATGATTTTTTCCTAAGCATCATTTTCCTTGTTTCGTCCCCCACACATCTCCTTCCTTAGTCATTGATTTTGTACGATTTTTGAGTCGTTGTAACACTTATGAGATATAGAAGAATAGGGGGTGGTTGAAGTCCGAAGTTCTCTATGTCGATTCGTACGATTTTTTCCCTAAACATCATTTTCATTGTTTCGTCCCCGTTATATCTTCTTCATTACTCATCGGTTTCGAACGATTCTTGAGTCGTTATAATACTTATGAGATATTGAAGAATAGGGAGTGGATGTAGTCCGAAGTTCCCTATGTCGATTCGTATGATTTTTTCGTAAGCATCATTTTCCTTGTTTCGTCCCCCTCACATCTCCCTCCTTACTCATCGATTTCATACAATTCTTGTGTCATTGTAACATTTATAAGACATAGAAGAATAGGGGGTGGTTGAAGTCCGAAGTTCTCTATATCGATTCGTACAATTTTTTCGCTAAACATCATTTTCCTTGTTTTGTCTCCCTCACATCTCCTTCGTTACTCATTGATTTCACACGATTCTTGAGTCGTTGTAACACTTATGAGATATAGAAGAATTGGGAGTGGTCGAAGTCTGAATTTCTCTCAGTCGATTCTTACGATTTTTTCCCTAGACGTCATTTTCCTTGTTTCGTCTCCCTCACATCTCCTTCGTTGCTCATCGGTTTCACACGATTCTTGAGTCGTTGTAACACTTATGAGATATAGAAGAATAGGGAGTGGTTGAAGTCCGATGTTCTCTATGTCGATTTGTACGATTTTTTCGCTAAACATCATTTTCCTTGTTTCGTCCCCATTACATCTCCTTCCTTACTCATCCATTTCGCACGATTCTTGAGTCGTTGTAACACTTATGAGATATAGAAGAATTGGGGGTGGTCGAAGTCGGAATTTCTCTCATTCGTTTCGTACGATTTTTTTCCTAGGCATCATTTTCCTTGTTTTGTCTCCCTCACATCTCCTTCGTTACTCAGTGATTTCACACGATTCTTGAGTCGTTGTAATACTTATGAGATACAGAAGAATTGGGGGTGGTCGAAGTCTGAATTTCTCTCAGTCGATTCTTACGATTTTTTCCCTAGGCGTCATGTTCCTTGTTTCGTCTCCCTCACATCTCCTTCGTTGCTCATCGGTTTCGAACGATTCTTGAGTCGTTATAACACTTATGAGATAATGAAGAATAGGGGGTGGTTGAAGTCCGAAGTTCTCTATGTCGATTCGTACGATTTCGCTAAACATCATTTTCCTTGTTTCGTCCCCCTCACATCTCCTTCGTTACTCATCGGTTTCGAACGATTCTTGAGTCGTTATAACACTTATGAGATATTGAAGAATAGGGGGTGGTTGAAGTCCGATGTTCTCTATGTTGATTCGTATGATTTTTTCCTAAGCATCATTTTCCTTGTTTCGTCCCCCACACATCTCCTTCCTTAGTCATTGATTTTGTACGATTTTTGAGTCGTTGTAACACTTATGAGATATAGAAGAATAGGGGGTGGTTGAAGTCCGAAGTTCTCTATGTCGATTCGTACGATTTTTTCCCTAAACATCATTTTCATTGTTTCGTCCCCGTTATATCTTCTTCATTACTCATCGGTTTCGAACGATTCTTGAGTCGTTATAATACTTATGAGATATTGAAGAATAGGGAGTGGATGTAGTCCGAAGTTCCCTATGTCGATTCGTATGATTTTTTCGTAAGCATCATTTTCCTTGTTTCGTCCCCCTCACATCTCCCTCCTTACTCATCGATTTCATACAATTCTTGTGTCATTGTAACATTTATAAGACATAGAAGAATAGGGGGTGGTTGAAGTCCGAAGTTCTCTATATCGATTCGTACAATTTTTTCGCTAAACATCATTTTCCTTGTTTTGTCTCCCTCACATCTCCTTCGTTACTCATTGATTTCACACGATTCTTGAGTCGTTGTAACACTTATGAGATATAGAAGAATTGGGAGTGGTCGAAGTCTGAATTTCTCTCAGTCGATTCTTACGATTTTTTCCCTAGACGTCATTTTCCTTGTTTCGTCTCCCTCACATCTCCTTCGTTGCTCATCGGTTTCACACGATTCTTGAGTCGTTGTAACACTTATGAGATATAGAAGAATAGGGAGTGGTTGAAGTCCGATGTTCTCTATGTCGATTTGTACGATTTTTTCGCTAAACATCATTTTCCTTGTTTCGTCCCCATTACATCTCCTTCCTTACTCATCCATTTCGCACGATTCTTGAGTCGTTGTAACACTTATGAGATATAGAAGAATTGGGGGTGGTCGAAGTCGGAATTTCTCTCATTCGTTTCGTACGATTTTTTTCCTAGGCATCATTTTCCTTGTTTTGTCTCCCTCACATCTCCTTCGTTACTCAGTGATTTCACACGATTCTTGAGTCGTTGTAATACTTATGAGATACAGAAGAATTGGGGGTGGTCGAAGTCTGAATTTCTCTCAGTCGATTCTTACGATTTTTTCCCTAGGCGTCATGTTCCTTGTTTCGTCTCCCTCACATCTCCTTCGTTGCTCATCGGTTTCGAACGATTCTTGAGTCGTTATAACACTTATGAGATAATGAAGAATAGGGGGTGGTTGAAGTCCGAAGTTCTCTATGTCGATTCGTACGATTTCGCTAAACATCATTTTCCTTGTTTCGTCCCCCTCACATCTCATTCGTTACTCATCAGTTTCGACCGATTCTTGAGTCGTTATAACACTTATGAGATATTGAAGAATAGGGGGTGGTTGAAGTCCGAAGTTCTCTATGTTGATTCGTATGATTTTTTCCTAAGCATCATTTTCCTTGTTTCGTCCCCCACACATCTCCTTCCTTACTCATCGATTTCATACGATTCTTGTGTCGTTGTAACACTTATGAGATATAGAAGAATAAGGGGTGGTTGAAGTCCGAAGTACTCTATATCGATTCTTACGATTTTTTCGCTAAACATCATTTTCCTTATTTCGTCTCCCTCACATCTCCTTCGCTACTCATCGATTTCGCACGATTCTTGAGTCATTGTAACACTTATAAGATATAGAAGAATTGGGGGTGGTCGAAGTTTGAATTTCTCTCAGTCGATTCTTATGATTTTTTCACTAGGCGTCATTTTCATTGTTTCGTCCCCCTCACATCTCGTTCGTTACTCATCGGTTTCGAACGATTCTTGAGTCGTTATAACACTTATGAGATATTGAAGAATAGGGGGTGGTTGAAGTCCGAAGTTCTCTATGTCGATTCGTATGATTTTTTCCTAAGCATCATTTTTCTTGTTTCGTCCCCCTCACATCTCCTTCCCTAGTCATTGATTTTATACAATTTTTGAGTCGTTCTAACACTTATGAGATATAGAAGAATATGGAGTCCGAATTTCTCTCAGTCAATTCGTACGATTTTCCCTAGGCATAGATTTCCTTGTTTCGTCCTCCTCACATCTCCCACCTCACTCATCGATTTCGTACGATTCTTGAGTCGTTGTAACACTTATGAGATATAGAAAAATAGGGGGTGGTTGAAGTCCGATGTTTTCTATGTCGATTCGTATGATTTTTTCCCTACGCATCATTTTCCTTGTTTCGTCCCCCTCACATCTCCTTCCCTAGTCATTGATTTTATACAATTATTGAGTCGTTGTAACACTTATGAGATATAGAAGAATAGGGGGTTGTCGAAATCTGAATTTCTCTCAGTCGATTCGTACGATTTTTCCCTAGGCATAGATTTCCTTGTTTCATCCTCCTCACATCTCCCTCCTTACTCATCGATTTCGTATGATTCTTGAGTCGTTGTAACATACTTATGAGATATAGAAGAATAGGGGGTGGTTGAAGTCCGAAGTTCTCTATGTCGATTTGTACGATTTTTTCGTTAAACATCATTTTCCTTGTTTCATCCGCATTACATCTCCTTCCTTACTCATCGATTTCGCATGATTCTTGAGTCGTTGTAACACTTATGAGATATAGAAGAATTGGGGGTGGTCGTAGTCTGAATTTCTCTCATTCGTTTCGTACGATTTTTTTCCTAGGCATCATTTTCCTTGTTTTGTCTCCCTCACATCTCCTTTGTTACTCATTGATTTCACACGATTCTTGAGTTGTTGTAACACTTATGAGATATAGAAGAATTGGGGGTGGTCGAAGTCTGAATTTCTCTTAGTCGATTCTTACGATTTTTTCCCTAGGCGTCATTTTCCTTGTTTCGTCTCCTTCACATCTCCTTCGTTGCTCATCGGTTTTGCACGATTCTTGAGTCGTTGTCACACTTATGAGATATTGAAGGATAGGGGGTGGTTGAAGTCCGAAGTTCTCTATGTCGATTCGTATTATTTTTTCGCTAAACATCATTTTCCTTGTTTCATGCCCATTACATCTCCTTCCTTACTCATCGATGTCGCATGATTGTTGAGTCGTTGTAACACTTATGTGATATAGAAGAATTGGGGGTGGTCGAAGTGTGAATTTCTCTCATTCGTTTCGTACGATTTTTTTCCTAGGCATCATTTTCCTTGTTTTGTCTCCCTCACATCTCCTTCGTTACTCATTGATTTCACACGATTCTTGAGTCGTTGTAACACTTATGAGATATAGAAGAATTGGGGGTGGACGAAGTCTGAATTTCTCTCAGTCGATTCTTACGATTTTTTCCCTAGGCGTCATTTTCCTTGTTTCGTCTCCCTCACATCTCCTTCGTTGCTCATCGGTTTCGCACGATTCTTGAGTCGTTGTAACACTTATGAGATATAGAAGAATTGGGGGTGGTTGAAGTCCGAAGTTCTCTATGTCGATTCGTACGATTTTTTCGCTAAACATCATTTTCCTTGTTTCGTTCCCATTGCATCTCCTTCCTTACTCATCGATTTCGCATGATTCTTGAGTCGTTGTAACACTTGTGAGATATAGAAGAATTGGGGGTGATCGAAGTCTGAATTTCTCTCATTCGTTCCGTACGATTTTTTTCCTAGGCATCATTTCCTTGTTTTGTCTCCCTCACATCTCCTTCGTTACTCATTGATTTCACACGATTCTTGAGTCGTTGTAATACTTATGAGATACAGAAGAATTGGGGGTGGTCGAAGTCTGAATTTCTCACAGTCGATTCTTATGATTTTTTCCCTAGGCGTCATGTTCCTTGTTTCGTCTCCCTCACATCTCCTTCGTTGCTCATCGGTTTTGCACGATTCTTGAGTCGTTGTCACACTTATGAGATATAGAAGAATAGGGGGTGGTTGAAGTCCGAAGTTCTCTATGTCGATTCGTACGATTTTTTTAGCTAAACATCATTTTCCTTGTTTCGTCCCACTCACATCTCGTTCGTTACTCATCGGTTTCGAACGATTCTTGAGTCGTTATAACACTTATGAGATATTGAAGAATAGGGGGTGGTTGAAGTCCGAAGTTCTCTATGTTGATTCGTATGATTTTTTCCTAAGCATCATTTTCCTTGTTTCGTCCCCCACACATCTCCTTCCTTAGTCATTGATTTTGTACGATTTTTGAGTAGTCGTAACACTTATGAGATATAGAAGAATAGGGGGTGGTTGAAGTCCGAAGTTCTCTATATCGATTCGTACAAATTTTTCCCTAAACATCATTTTCATTATTTCGTCCCCGTTATATCTTCTTCATTACTCATCGGTTTCGAACGATTCTTGAGTCGTTATAATACTTATGAGATATTGAAGAATAGGGAGTGGATGTAGTCCGAAGTTCCCTATGTCGATTCGTATGATTTTTTCCTATTCAGACTTCGACCACCCCCAATTCTTCTGTATCTCATAAGTATTACAACTACTCAAAAATCGTACAAAATCAATGACTAATGAAGGAGATGTGTGGGGGACGAAACAAGGAAAATGATGCTTAGGAAAAAATCATACGAATCAACATAGAGAACTTCGGACTTCAACCACCCCCTATTCTTCAATATCTCATAAGTGTTATAACGACTCAAGAATTGTTCGAAACCGATGAGTAACGAACGAGATGTGAGGGGGACGAAACAAGGAAAATGATGTTTAGCGAAAAAATCGTACGAATCGACATAGAGAACTTCGGACTTCAACCACCCCCTATTCTTCTATATCTCATAAGTGTGACAACGACTCAAGAATCGTGCAAAACCGATGAGCAACGAAGGAGATGTGAGGGAGACGAAACAAGGAACATGACGCCTAGGGAAAAAATCATAAGAATCGACTGTGAGAAATTCAGACTTCGACCACCCCCAATTCTTCTGTATCTCATAAGTATTACAACGACTCAAGAATCGTGTGAAATCAATGAGTAATGAAGGAGATGTGAGGGAGACAAAACAAGGAAAATGATGCCTAGGAAAAAAATCGTACGGAACGAATGAGAGAAATTCAGACTTCGACCACCCCCAATTCTTCTGTATCTCATAAGTATTACAACTACTCAAAAATCGTACAAAATCAATGACTAATGAAGGAGATGTGTGGGGGACGAAACAAGGAAAATGATGCTTAGGAAAAAATCATATGAATCAACATAGAGAACTTCGGACTTCAACCACCCCCTATTCTTCAATATATCATAAGTGTTATAACGACTCAAGAATCGTTCGAAATCGATGAGTAACGAACGAGATGTGAGGGGGACGAAACAAGGAAAATGATGTTTAGCGAAAAAATCGTACGAATCGACATAGAGAACTTCGGACTTCAACCACCCCCTATTCTTCTATATCTCATAAGTGTGACAACGACTCAAGAATCGTGCAAAACCGATGAGCAACGAAGGAGATGTGAGGGAGACGAAACAAGGAACATGACGCCTAGGGAAAAAATCATAAGAATCGACTGTGAGAAATTCAGACTTCGACCACCCCCAATTCTTCTGTATCTCATAAGTATTACAACGACTCAAGAATCGTGTGAAATCAATGAGTAACGAAGGAGATGTGAGGGAGACAAAACAAGGAAAATGATGCCTAGGAAAAAAATCGTACGGAACGAATGAGAGAAATTCAGACTTCGACCACCCCCAATTCTTCTATATCTCATAAGTGTTACAACGACTCAAGAATCATGCGAAATCGATGAGTAAGGAAGGAGATGCAATGGGAACGAAACAAGGAAAATGATGTTTAGCGAAAAAATCGTACGAATCGACATAGAGAACTTTGGACTTCAACCACCCCCAATTCTTCTATATCTCATAAGTGTTACAACGACTCAAGAATCGTGCGAAACCGATGAGCAACGAAGGAGATGTGAGGGAGACGAAACATGGAAAATGATGCCTAGGGAAAAAATCATAAGAATCGACTGAGAGAAATTCAGACTTCGTCCACCCCCAATTCTTCTATATCTCATTAGTGTTACAACGACTCAAGAATCGTGTGAAATCAATGAGTAACGAAGGAGATGTGAGGGAGACAAAACAAGGAAAATGATGCCTAGGAAAAATATCATACGAAACGAATGAGAGAAATTCACACTTCGACCACCCCCAATTCTTTTATATCACATAAGTGTTACAACGACTCAACAATCATGCGAAATCGATGAGTAAGGAAGGAGATGTAATGGGCATGAAACAAGGAAAATGATGTTTAGCGAAAAAAAAATACGAATCGACATAGAGAACTTCGGACTTCAACCACCCCCTATTCTTCTATATCTCATAAGTGTGACAACGACTCAAGAATCGTGCAAAACCGATGAGCAACGAAGGAGATGTGAGGGACACGAAACAAGGAAAATGACGCCTAGGGAAAAAATCGTAAGAATCGACTAAGAGAAATTCAGACTTCGACCACCCTCAATTCTTCTATATCTCATAAGTGTTACAACAACTCAAGAATCGTGTGAAATCAATGAGTAACGAAGGAGATGTGAGGGAGACAAAACAAGGAAAATGATGCCTAGAAAAAAATCGTACGAAACGAATGAGAGAAATTCAGACTTCGACCACCCCCAATTCTTCTATATCTCATAAGTGTTACAACGACTCAAGAATCATGCGAAATCGATGAGTAAGGAAGGAGATGTAATGCGGACGAAACAAGGAAAATGATGTTTAGCGAAAAAATCGTACGAATCGACATAGAGAACTTCGGACTTCAACCAACCCCTATTCTTCTATATCTCATAAGTATGTTACAACGACTCAAGAATCGTACGAAATCGATGAGTAAGGAGGGAGATGTGAGGAGGACGAAACAAGGAAATCTATGCCTAGGGAAAAATCTTACGAATCGACTGAGAGAAATTCAGATTTCGACAACCCCCTATTCTTCTATATCTCATAAGTGTTACAACGACTCAATAATTGTATAAAATCAATGACTAGGGAAGGAGATGAGAGGGGGACGAAACAAGGAAAATGATGCGTAGGGAAAAAATCATACGAATCGACATAGAGAACTTCGGACTTCAACCACCCCCTATTTTTCTATATCTCATAAGTGTTACAACGACTCAAGAATCGTACGAAATCGATGAGTGAGGTGGCAGATGTGAGGAGGACGAAACAAGGAAATCTATGCCTAGGGAAAATCGTACGAATTGACTGAGAGAAATTCGGACTCTCTATTCTTCTATATCTAATAAGTGTTACAACGACTCAAAAATTGTATAAAATCAATGACTAGGGAAGGAGATGTGAGGGGGACGAAACAAGGAAAATGATGCTTAGGAAAAAATCATACGAATCGACATAGAGAACTTCGGACTTCAACCACCCCCTATTCTTCAATATCTCATAAGTGTTATAACGACTCAAGAATCGTTCGAAACCGATGATTAACGAAGGAGATGGAGGGAGACGAAACAATGAAAATGACGCCTAGTGAAAAAATCATAAGAATCGACTAAGAGAAATTCAAACTTCGACCACCCCCAATTCTTCTATATCTTATAAGTGTTACAATGACTCAAGAATCGTGTGAAATCGATGAGTTGCGAAGGAGATGTGAGGGAGACAAAATAAGGAAAATGATGTTTAGCGAAAAAATCGTACGAATCGATATAGAGAACTTCGGAGTTCAACCACCCTTTATTCTTCTATATCTCATAAGTGTTACAACGACACAAGAATCGTATGAAATCGATGAGTAAGGAGGGAGATGTGAGGGGGACGAAATAAGGAAAATGATGCTTAGGAAAAAATCATACGAATCAACATAGAGAACTTCGGACTTCAACCACCCCCTATTCTTCAATATCTCATAAGTGTTATAACGACTCAAGAATCGTTCGAAACCGATGAGTAACGAACGAGATGTGAGGGGGACGAAACAAGGAAAATGATGTTTAGCGAAAAAATCGTACGAATCGACATAGAGAACTTCGGACTTCAACCACCCCCTATTCTGCTATATCTCATAAGTGTGACAACGACTCAAGAATCGTGCAAAACCGATGAGCAACGAAGGAGATGTGAGGGAGACGAAACAAGGAACATGACGCCTAGGGAAAAAATCATAAGAATCGACTGTGAGAAATTCAGACTTCGACCACCCCCAATACTTCTGTATCTCATAAGTATTACAACGACTCAAGAATCGTGTGAAATCAATGAGTAACGAAGTAGATGTGAGGGAGACAAAACAAGGAAAATGATGCCTAGGAAAAAAATCGTACGGAACGAATGAGAGAAATTCAGACTTCGACCACCCTCAATTCTTCTATATCTCATAAGTGTTACGACGACTCAAGAATCATGCGAAATCGATGAGTAAGGAAGGAGATACAATGGGAACGAAACAAGGAAAATGATGTTTAGCGAAAAAATCGTACGAATCGACATAGAGAACTTCGGACTTCAACCACCCCCAATTCTTCTATATCTCTTAAGTGTTACAACGACTCAAGAATCGTGCGAAACCGATGAGCAACGAAGGAGATGTGAGGGAGACGAGACATGGAAAATGATGCCTAGGGAAAAAATCGTAAGAATCGACTGAGAGAAATTCAGACTTCGTCCACCCCCAATTCTTCTATATCTCATAAGTGTTACAACGACTCAAGAATCGTGTGAAATCAATGAGTAACGAAGGAGATGTGAGGGAGACAAAACAAGGAAAATGATGCCTAGGAAAAAAATCGTACGAAACGAATGAGAGAAATTCACACTTCGACCACCCCCAATTCTTCTATATCACATAAGTGTTACAACGACTCAACAATCATGCGAAATCGATGAGTAAGGAAGGAGATGTAATGGGCATGAAACAAGGAAAATGATGTTTAGCGAAAAAATAATACGAATCGACATAGAGAACATCGGACTTCAACCACCCCCTATTCTTCTATATCTCATAAGTGTGACAACGACTCAAGAATCGTGCAAAACCGATGAGCAACGAAGGAGATGTGAGGGACACGAAACAAGGAAAATGACGCCTAGGGAAAAAATCGTAAGAATCGACTAAGAGAAATTCAGACTTCGACCACCCTCAATTCTTCTATATCTCATAAGTGTTACAACAACTCAACAATCATGCGAAATCGATGAGTAAGGAAGGAGATGTAATGGGCATGAAACAAGGAAAATGATGTTTAGCGAAAAAATCGTACGAATCGACATAGAGAACTTCGGACTTCAACCACCCCCAATTCTTCTATATCTCATAAGTGTTACAACGACTCAAGAATCGTGCGAAACTGATGAGCAACGAAGGAGATGTGAGGGAGACGAAACAAGGAAAATGACGCCTAGGGAAAAAATCGTAAGAATCGACTGAGAGAAATTCAGACTTCGACCACCCCCAATTCTTCTATATCTCATAAGTGTTACAACGACTCAAGAATCGTGTGAAATCAATGAGTAACGAAGGAGATGTGAGGGAGACAAAACAAGGAAAATGATGCCTAGGAAAAAAATCGTACGGAACGAATGAGAGAAATTCAGACTTCGACCACCCCCAATTCTTCTATATCTCATAAGTGTTACAACGACTCAAGAATCATGCGAAATCGATGAGTAAGGAAGGAGATGCAATGGGAACGAAACAAGGAAAATGATGTTTAGCGAAAAAATCGTACGAATCGACATAGAGAACTTCGGACTTCAACCACCCCCAATTCTTCTATATCTCATAAGTATGTTACAACGACTCAAGAATCGTACGAAATCGATGAGTAAGGAGGGAGATGTGAGGAGGACGAAACAAGGAAATCTATGCCTAGGGAAAAATCTTACGAATCGACTGAGAGAAATTCAGATTTCGACAACCCCCTATTCTTCAATATCTCATAAGTGTTATAACGACTCAAGAATCGTTCGAAACCGATGAGTAACGAACGAGATGTGAGGGGGACGAAACAAGGAAAATGATGTTTAGCGAAAAAATCGTACGAATCGACATAGAGAACTTCGGACTTCAACCACCCCCTATTCTGCTATATCTCATAAGTGTGACAACGACTCAAGAATCGTGCGAAACCGATGAGCAACGAAGGAGATGTGAGGGAGACGAAACAAGGAACATGACGCCTAGGGAAAAAATCATAAGAATCGACTGTGAGAAATTCAGACTTCGACCACCCCCAATTCTTCTGTATCTCATAAGTATTACAACGACTCAAGAATCGTGTGAAATCAATGAGTAACGAAGTAGATGTGAGGGAGACAAAACAAGGAAAATGATGCCTAGGAAAAAAATCGTACGGAACGAATGAGAGTAATTCAGACTTCGACCACCCTCAATTCTTCTATATCTCATAAGTGTTACAACGACTCAAGAATCATGCGAAATCGATGAGTAAGGAAGGAGATGCAATGGGAACGAAACAAGGAAAATGATGTTTAGCGAAAAAATCGTACGAATCGACATAGAGAACTTCGGACTTCAACCACCCCCAATTCTTCTATATCTCATAAGTGTTACAACGACTCAAGAATCGTGCGAAACCGATGAGCAACGAAGGAGATGTGAGGGAGACGAAACATGGAAAATGATGCCTAGGGAAAAAATCGTAAGAATCGACTGAGAGAAATTCAGACTTCGTCCACCCCCAATTCTTCTATATCTCATAAGTGTTACAACGACTCAAGAATCGTGTGAAATCAATGAGTAACAAATGAGATGTGAGGGAGACAAAACAAGGAAAATGATGCCTAGGAAAAAAATCGTACGAAACGAATGAGAGAAATTCACACTTCGACCACCCCCAATTCTTCTATATCACATAAGTGTTACAACGACTCAAGAATCATGCGAAATCGATGAGTAAGGAAGGAGATGTAATGGGCATGAAACAAGGAAAATGATGTTTAGCGAAAAAATAGTACGAATCGACATAGAGAACTTCGGACTTCAACCACCCCCTATTCTTCTATATCTCATAAGTGTGACAACGACTCAAGAATCGTGCAAAACCGATGAGCAACGAAGGAGATGTGAGGGAGACGAAACAAGGAAAATGACGCCTAGGGAAAAAATCGTAAGAATCGACTAAGAGAAATTCAGACTTCGACCACCCTCAATTCTTCTATATCTCATAAGTGTTACAACAACTCAAGAATCGTGTGAAATCAATGAGTAACGAAGGAGATGTGAGGGAGACAAAACAAGGAAAATGATGCCTAGAAAAAAATCGTACGAAACGAATGAGAGAAATTCAGACTTCGACCACCCCCAATTCTTCTATATCTCATAAGTGTTACAACGACTCAAGAATCATGTGAAATCGATGAGTAAGGAAGGAGATGTAATGCGGACGAAACAAGGAAAATGATGTTTAGCGAAAAAATCGTACGAATCGACATAGAGAACTTCGGACTTCAACCAACCCCTATTCTTCTATATCTCATAAGTATGTTACAACGACTCAAGAATCGTACGAAATCGATGAGTAAGGAGGGAGATGTGAGGAGGACGAAACAAGGAAATCTATGCCTAGGGAAAAATCTTACGAATCGACTGAGAGAAATTCAGATTTCGACAACCCCCTATTCTTCTATATCTCATAAGTGTTACAACGACTCAATAATTGTATAAAATCAATGACTAGGGAAGGAGATGTGAGGGGGACGAAACAAGGAAAATGATGCGTAGGGAAAAAATCATACGAATCGACATAGAGAACTTCGGACTTCAACCACCCCCTATTTTTCTATATCTCATAAGTGTTACAACGACTCAAGAATCGTACGAAATCGATGAGTGAGGTGGCAGATGTGAGGAGGACGAAACAAGGAAATCTATGCCTAGGGAAAATCGTACGAATTGACTGAGAGAAATTCGGACTCTCTATTCTTCTATATCTCATAAGTGTTACAACGACTCAAAAATTGTATAAAATCAATGACTAGGGAAGGAGATGTGAGGGGGACGAAACAAGGAAAATGATGCTTAGGAAAAAATCATACGAATCGACATAGAGAACTTCGGACTTCAACCACCCCCTATTCTTCAATATCTCATAAGTGTTATAACGACTCAAGAATCGTTCGAAACCGATGAGTAACGAAGGAGATGGAGGGAGACGAAACAATGAAAATGACGCCTAGTGAAAAAATCATAAGAATCGACTAAGAGAAATTCAAACTTCGACCACCCCCAATTCTTCTATATCTTATAAGTGTTACAATGACTCAAGAATCGTGTGAAATCGATGAGTTGCGAAGGAGATGTGAGGGAGACAAAATAAGGAAAATGATGTTTAGCGAAAAAATCGTACGAATCGATATAGAGAACTTCGGACTTCAACCACCCCTTATTCTTCTATATCTCATAAGTGTTACAACGACACAAGAATCGTATGAAATCGATGAGTAAGGAGGGAGATGTGAGGGGGACGAAATAAGGAAAATGATGCTTAGGAAAAAATCATACGAATCGACATAAGGAACTTCGGACTTCATCCACTCCCTATTCTTCAATATCTCATAAGTAAGGAAGAAGATATAACGGGGACGAAACAATGAAAATGATGTTTAGGGAAAAAATCGTACGAATCGACATAGAGAACTTCGGACTTCAACCACCCCCTATTCTTCTATAACTCATAAGTGTTACAACGACTCAAAAATCGTACAAAATCAATGACTAAGGAAAGAGATGTGTGGGGGACGAAACAAGGAAAATGATGCTTAGGAAAAAATCATACGAATCAACATAGAGAACTTCGGACTTCAACCACCCCCTATTCTTCAATATCTCATAATTGTTATAACGACTCAAGAATCGGTCGAAACTGATGAGTAACGAATGAGATGTGAGGGGGACGAAACAAGGAAAATGATGTTTAGCAAAAAAATCGTACGAATCGACATACAGAACTTCGGACTTCAACCACCCCCTATTCTTCTATATCTCATAAGTGTGACAACGACTCAAGAATTGTTCCAAACCGATGAGCAACGAAGGAGGTGTGAGGGAGACGAAACAAGGAAAATGACGCCTAGGGAAAGAATTGTAAGAATCTACTGAGAGAAATTCAGACTTCGACCACCCCCAATTCTTCTATATCTCATAAGTGTTACAACGAATCAAGAATCGTGTAAAATCACTGAGTAACGAAGGAGATGTGAGGGAGACAAAACAAGGAAAATGATGCCTAGGAAAAAAATCGTACGAAACGAATGAGAGAAATTCCGACTTCGACCACCCCCAATTCTTCTATATCTCATAAGTGTTACAACGACTCAAGAATCATGCAAAATCGATGAGTAAGGAAGGAGATGTAATGGGGACGAAACAAGGAAAATGATGTTTAGCGAAAAAATCGTACGAATCGACATAGAGAACTTCGGACTTCAACCACCCCCTATTCTTCTATATCTCATAAGTGTTACAATGACTCAAGAATCGTGCGAAACCGATGAGCAACGAAGGAGATGTGAGGGAGACAAAACAAGGAAAATGATGCCTAGGAAAAAAATCGTACGAATCGAATGAGAGAAATTCAGACTTCGACCACCCCCAATTCTTCTATATCTCATAAGTGTTACAACGACTCAAGAATCATGCAAAATCGATGAGTAAGGAAGGAGATGTAACGGGGACGAAACAAGGAAAATGATGTTTAGCGAAAAAATCGTACGAATCGACATAGAGAACTTCGGACTTCAACCACCCCCTATTCTTCTATATCTCATAAGTGTTACAACGACTCAAGAATCGTATGAAATCGATGAGTAAGGAGGGAGATGTGAGGAGGACGAAACAAGGAAATATATGCCTAGAGAAAAATCGTACGAAACGAATGAGAGAAATTCAGACTTGGACCACCCCCAATTCTTCTATATCTCATAAGTGTTACAACGACTCAAGAATCATGCGAAATCGATGAGTAAGGAAGGAGATGTAACGGGGACGAAACTAGGAAAATAATGTTTAGCGAAAAAATCGTACGAATCGACATAGAGAACTTCGGACTTCAACCACCCCCTATTTTTCTATATCTCATAAGTGTGTTACGACGACTCAAGAATCGTACGAAACCGATGAGCAACGAAGGAGATGTGAGGGAAACGAAACAAGGAAAATGACGCCTAGGGAAAAAATCGTAAGAATCGACTGAGAGAAATTCAGACTTCGACCACCCTCAATTCTTCTATATCTCATAAGTGTTACAACGACTCAAGAATCATGCGAAATCGATGAGTAAGGAAGGAGATGTAATGGGGACGAAACAAGGAATATGATGTTTAGCGAAAAAATCGTACGAATCGACATAGAGAACTTCGGACTTCAACCACCCCCTATTCTTCTATATCTCATAAGTGTTACAACGACTCACGAATCGTATGAAATCGATGAGTAAGGAGGGAGATGTGAGGAGGACGAAAGAAGGAAATATATGCCTAGAGAAAAATCGTACGAAACGAATGAGAGAAATTCAGACTTGGACCACCCCCAATGCTTCCATATGTCATATGTGTTACGACTCAAGAATCATGCGAAATCGATGAGTAAGGAAGGAGATGTAACGGGGACGAAACAAGGAAAATAATGTTTAGCGAAAAAATCGTACGAATCGACATAGAGAGCTTCGGACTTCAACCACCCCCTATTTTTGTATATCTCATAAGTGTGTTACAACGACTCAAGAATCGTACGAAATCGATGAGTAAGGGGGGAGATGTGAGGAGGACGACACAAGGAAATCGATGCCTAGGGAAAAATCGTACGAATCGACTTAGAGAAATTCGGATTTTGACAACCCCCTATTCTTCTATATCTCATAAATGTTACAACGACTCAATAATTGTATAAAATCAATGACTAGGGAAGGAGATGTGAGGGGAAAAAACAAGGAAAATGATGCTTATGAAAAAATCATACGAATCGACATAGAGAACTTCGGACTTCAACCACCCCTTATTTTTCTATATCTAATAAGTGTTACAACGACTCAAGAATCGTACGAAATCGATGAGTAAGGTGGGAGATGTGAGGAGGAAGAAACAAGGAAAATGATGTTTAGCGAAAAATTCGTACGAATCGACATAGAGAACTTCGGACTTCAACCACCCCCACCCCCTATTCTATTATATCTCATAAGTATGTTACAACGACTCAAGAATCGTACGAAATCGATGAGTAAGGAGGGAGATGTGAGGAGGACGAAACAAGGAAATCTATGCCTAGGGAAAAATCGTACGAATCGACTGAGAGAAATTCGGATTTCCACAACCCCCTATTCTTCTATATCTCATAACTGTTACAACGACTCAATAATTGTATAAAATCAATGACTAGGGAAGGAGATGTGAGGGGCACGAAACAAGAAAAATGATGCTTAGGAAAAAATCATACGAATCGACATAGAGAACTTCGGACTTCAACCACCCCCTATTCTTCAATATCTCATAAGTGTTATAACGACTCAAGAATCGTTCGAAACCGATGAGTAACGAAGGAGATGTGAGGGAGACGAAACAATGAAAATGACGCCTAGTGAAAACATCATAAGAATCGACTGAGAGAAATTCAAACTTCGACCACCCCCAATTTTCTATATCATGTAAGTGTTACAATGACTCAAGAATCGTGCGAAATCGATGAGTTGCGAAGGAGATGTGAGGGAGACGAAATAAGGAAAATGATGTTTAGCGAAAAAATCGTACGAATCGATATAGAGAACTTCGGACTTCAACCACCCCTTATTCTTCTATATCTCATAAGTGTTACAACGACACAAGAATCGTATGAAATCGATGAGTAAGGAGGGAGATGTGAGGGGGACGAAACAAGGAAAATGATGCTTAGGAAAAAATCATACGAATCGACATATGGAACTTTGGACTTCATCCACTCCCTATTCTTCAATATCTCATGAGTATTATAACGACTCAAGAATCGGTCGAAACTGATGAGTAACGAAGGAGATGTGAGGGGGACGAAACAAGGAAAATGATGTTTAGCGAAAAAATCGTACGAATCGACATAGAGAACTTCGGACTTCAACCACCACCTATTCTTCTATATCTCATAAGTGTGACAACGACTCAAGAATCGTGCAAAACCGATGAGCAACGAAGGAGGTTTGAGGGAGACGAAACAAGGAAAATGACGCCTAGGGAAAAAATTATAAGAATCGACTGAGAGAAATTCAGACTTCGACCACCCCCAATTCTTCTATATCTCATAAGTGTTACAACGACTCAAGAATCGTGTGAAATCACTGAGTAACGAAGGAGATGTGAGGGAGACAAAACAAGGAAAATGATGCCTAGGAAAAAAATCGTACGAAACGAATGAGAGAAATTCAGACTTCGACCACCCCTAATTCTTCTATATCTCATAAAGGTTACAACGACTCAAGAATCATGCGGAATCGATGAGTAAGGAAGGAGATGTAATGGGGATGAAACAAGGAAAATGATGTTTAGCGAAAAAATCGTACGAATCGACATAGAGAACTTCGGACTTCAACCACCCCCTATTCTACTATATCTCATAAGTATGTTACAACGACTCAAGAATCGTACAAAATCGATGAGTAAGGTGGGAGATGTAACGGGGATGAAACAAGGAAAATGATGTTTAGCGAAAAAATCGTACGAATCGACATAGAGAACTTCGGACTTCAACCACCCCCTATTCTTCTATATCTCATAAGTGTTACAACGACTCAAGAATCGTGTGAAGTCAATGAGTAACGAAGGAGATGTGAGGGAGACAAAACAAGGAAAATGATGCCTAGGAAAAAAATTGTACGAAACGAATGAGAGAAATTCAGACTTCGACCACCCCCAATTCTTCTATATCTCATAAGTGTTACAACGACTCAAGAATCATGCGAAATCGATGAGTAAGGAAGGAGATGTAATGGGGACGAAACAAGGAAAATGATGTTTAGCGAAAATATCGTACGAATCGACATAGAGAACTTCGGACTTCAAACACCCCCTATTCTTCTATATCTCATAAGTGTTACAACGACTCAAGAATCGTGTGAAATCAATGAGTAACGAAGGAGATGTGAGGGAGACAAAACAAGGAAAATGATGCCTAGGAAAAAAATCGTACGAAACGAATGAGAGAAATTCAGACTTCGACCACCCCCAATTCTTCTATATCTCATAAGTGTTACAACGACTCAAGAGTCATGCGAAATCGATGAGTAAGGAAGGAGATGTAATGGGGACGAAACAAGGAAAATGATGTTTAGCGAAAAAATCGTACGAATCGACATAGAGAACTTCGGACTTCAACCACCCCCTATTTTTGTATATCTCAGAAGTGTGTTACAACGACTCAAGAATCGTACGAAATCGATGAGTAAGGAGGGAGATGTGGGGAGGACGACACAAGGAAATCTATGCCTAGGGAAAAATCGTACGAATCGACTGAGAGAAATTCGGATTTCGACAACCCCCTATGCTTCTATATCTCATAAGTGTTACAACGACTCAATAATTGTATAAAATCAATGACTAGGGAAGGAGATGTGAGGGGAAAAACAAGGAAAATGATGCTTAGGAAAAAATCATACGAATCGACATAGAGAACTTCGGACTTCAACCACCCCTTATTTTTCTATATCTCATAAGTGTTACAACGACTCAAGAATCGTACGAAATCGATGAGTAAGGTGGGAGATGTGAGGAGGACGAAACAAGGAAAATGATGTTTAGCGAAAAAATCGTACGAATCGACATAGAGAACTTCGGACTTCAACCACCCCCTATTTTTCTATATCTCATAAGTGTTACAACGACTCAAGAATCGTACGAAATCGATGAGTAAGGTGGGAGATGTGAGGAGGACGAAACAAGGAAATCTATGCCTTGGGAAAATCGTACGAATCGACTGAGAGAAATTCGGACTCCCTATTCTTCTATATCTCATAAGTGTTACAACGACTCAAAAATTGTATAAAATCAATGACTAGGGAAGGAGATGTGAGGGGGACGAAACAAGGAAAATGATGCTTAGGAAAAAATCATACGGATCAACATAGAGAACTTCGGACTTCAACCACCCCCTATTCTTCAATATCTCATAAGTGTTATAACGACTCAAGAATCGGTTGAAACCGATGAGTAACGAAGGAGATGTGAGGGGGACGAAACAAGGAAAATGATGTTTAGCGAAAAAATCATACGAATCGACATAGAGAACTTCGGACTTCAACCACCCCCTATTCTTCTATATCTCATAAGTGTGACAACGACTCAAGAATCGTGCAAAACCGATGAGCAGCAAAGGAGGTGTGAGGGAGACGAAACAAGGAAAATGACGCCTAGGGAAAAAATTATAAGAATCGACTGAGAGAAATTCAGACTTCGACCACCCCCAATTCTTCTATATCTCATAAGTGTTACAACGACTCAAGAATCGTGTGAAATCACTGAGTAACGAAGGAGATGTGAGGGAGACAAAGCAAGGAAAATGATGCCTAGGAAAAAAATAGTATGAAACGAATGAGAGAAATTCAGACTTCGACCACCCCCAATTCTTCTATATCTCATAAGTGTTACAACGACTTAAGAATCATGCGAAATCGATGAGTAAGGAAGGAGATGTAATGGGGACGAAACAAGGAAAATGATGTTTAGCGAAAAAATCATACGAATCGACATAGAGAACTTCGGACTTCAACCACCCCCTATTCTTCTATATCTCATAAGTGTTACAACGACTCAAGAATCGCTCGAAACCGATGAGTAACGAAGGAGATGTGAGGGCGACGAAACAAGGAAAATGATGTTTAGCGAAAAAATCGTACAAATTGACTGAGAGAACTTCGGACTTCGACTACCCACTATTCTTCTATATCTCATAAATGTTACAATAACTCATGAATCGTGCGAAACCGATGAGCAACGAAGGAGATGTGAGGGAGACGAAACAAGGAAAATGACGCCTAGGGAAAAAATCGTAAGAATCGACTGAGAGAAATTCAGACTTCGACCACCCTCAATTCTTCTATATCTCATAAGTGTTACAACGACTCAAGAATCGTGTGAAATCAATGAGTAACGGAGGAGATGTGAGGGAGACAAAACAAGGAAAATGATGCCTAGGAAAAAAATCGTACGAAACGAATGAGAGAAATTCAGACTTCGACATTCCCAATTCTTCTATATCTCATAAGTGTTACAACGACTCAAGAATCATGCGAAATCGATGAGTAAGGAAGGAGATGTAATGGGGACGAAACAAGGAAAATGATGTTTAGCGAAAAAATCGTACGAATCGACATAGAGAACTTCGGACTTCAACCACCCCCTATTCTTCTATATCTCATAAGTGTTACAACGACTCAAGAATCGTTCGAAACCGATGAGTAACGAAAGAGATGTGAGGGCGACGAAACAAGGAAAATGATGTTTAGCAAAAAAATCGTACAAATTGACTGAGAGAACTTCGGACTTCGACTACCCATTATTCTTCTATATCTCATTAATGTTACAATGACTCATGAATCGTGCGAAACCGATGAGCAACGAAGGAGATGTGAGGGAGATGAAACAAGGAAAATGACGCCTGGGGAAAAAATCGTAAGAATCGACTGAGAGAAATTCAGACTTCGACCACCCCCAATTCTTCTATATCTCATAAGTGTTACAACGACTCAAGAATCGTGTGAAATAGATGAGTAACGAAGTAGATGTGTGGGAGACAAAATAAGGAAAATGATGCCTAGGAAAAAAAACGTACGAAATGAATGAGAGAAATTCAGACTTTGATCACCCCTAATTCTTCTATACTCTGCATCATACTATTATCTAAGAAAAGAATATTTCTTTACTTAGATACTATTATACAAGTTTGATTTCCAAAGTTCTCTCTTGAAATTTAGTATTTTCGGTTTGGTCAGCCTGTATCTGTTTGGTCAGCCCAGTTGAGGTGGTCCCAGTTGGTGGTCCCCGTCTATACTAAATTACTCGCCTGAACCTTGTCTAAATCAAAATTGTATTTATGGCATCTAGATTAAGAAGTATATTTTCTAAAAATAATAATATGAATAATTCTGGTATTGTACATTCAAAAGAAATTAGTTTACCCGATAATTATTCAAATTGGAAAATACCTGAGCAATCTATTGAAACCATGTATCAAATAGGCACTTTTGATTTCAAAACTGCTTTCTCTATTAAGACTCATGAAGAAACTATTTCTCTCCAAGAAGAATTTCAAAGTATACCCTTACATTCCAAAGTTTCTATCAAAAAATATCTAGACAAAGGTTTTAGATACCTTCATTTTGGCTTAATTCAAGTAGCTGTCAAACCATTAGTTCATATTGGAGTCGACGCTCCAGTCTACCTTGCATTAAGAGACAATAGACTAAAAAGATATAAAACTTCTCTTTTAGCTATGATTCAAACTAATATTTGCAATGGTCCTATTTACTTTAATTGTGCTCCTAATTATTCAATAGATCTTACAGATCCTTTAATTCAAGATTCTTTAATCCTAGATATTCATCTTCAAGGAGATGAATTTAAAAATTACAAAACTTTGCTATCATTTTCCGTGTTTACTTTAGAGTTATGTCATCTCAATTAAATCTAAAATATTTACTCACACCTACTTCTAAAGAAGAAACAGTTATGCTTCAAATAGAAGCAGATAATCCAACATATTTCGTTCCTAGAAGATTAAAATGGAATGAAATAACTATTCCCAATGAATTCATAATACAAGCTCCTCAAATACCAAGAAATATTGAGAGACGCCAAGTCTCTGAAATTGAAGAAGAGGATGATGGGAGAATTTTACTACGGTTTAATTCTCTTAGACATTCTAATAGACCTTCAATAAGAATTCAAGAAGCTTCCTCTAGAAACTCTTTCTCTGAGAGCTCTAGAGCTAATTTTCAAATATTAGAGTTAATTATAGAAGTCCTATTCCTTCTACCAATCTTCAAACTGATGAAGAAACAATTAATCCTGGATCTCCTACCATTTCCCAAATGGAAGGAATTAATATGATTCAAAATGTGAACTTTTCTGCAAACTTTAACATCTTGAAAGGAATTCAATGATCCAGAAGAAAAAGAAAGAAGAGAATGGTTTTTAAAATTAGAAGAAACATTTCGAGATAAATTACAAATTGAATGGATAAAAGGATTACATAAATATAAATCTAATATTCCTATATTAGATTGGTTTGCTGGATATTGCAAACTTAATGATATTAATGGAAATATTTACGAATTAGATCAAATCAATGTTCAAACAAGCCTTTACAAAAAATGGAAATTGTCAACAGGCACCACCGTTACAGCTATTCATCCACCATTACAGAATATTAAAATTCAAATTCCTAATGGAGAAATTTCTGCAACACCCTTCCGAACGGGAAGAGATGGAGACGATACTCCTAAGATGAGTGATATTAGAAAATTACACGAACAAAGTAATTATTCAAATCAAATGTTACATACTATTGCTGAACAAGTTGATAATTTGTCTATCAAAATTGACTCTCAAAAAACTATTACTAGATTTCCAAATGATATTTCAAATCCTCATTTTATTCCTAGAAGTCTTCCAGAAAAATTAGAAGATAAATTAAAACTTCCCACTACTCATGATCTTGTTGATAAAATTACTCAAAGAATTACCGAAGCTACCACTTCAGATACTAAAAGAATCTTTTGTGTCAACAAAGATAAATCTGAAAATGAGTTAAATAAAATTTATTTCAAACCTGGAACAAAACCTTATTATAATAACAGATACACCCCTCCGGATATGCAATTCGAAGAAAGATCTCAATTTAAAAATAATTCAAAATATGATGGTCATTCTATTCATGAATGGAATATTGATGGAAAATCAGAATATGAAATTCTCAATACACTCCAAGAAATGGGCATGGCTAGAGTAGCCTACAAAGTTCAGAATATTACAGAAGAAAATGCAGTTGCTTTAATAGTCACTGGTTTTACTGGTCAACTAAAAAACTGGTGGGACAATTCCCTCAATTTCAATGATAAACAACAAATACTTCAACATGTTACCACCTTTGAAGAAGAAGATGGTACATTCATAGATAAAAGCGATGCTTGTGATTTTCTCATCATTACTATAGGAATGTATTTCATAGGAAACCCTAAAGAAGAATTAGATTCAACACAAATTGTTCTTTCAAATTTAAGATGTCCCTCATTATCAGATTATAGATGGTATAAATATGTATTCCTAACTCATATACTTAAAAGGAATGATTGCAATGCGTCTTTCTGGAAAGAGAGATTTATTGCCGGACTTCCAAAATTATTTGGAGAAAGAATACACCAAAAACTCAAAGAAGCTACAGGACTCAATGAAATCAAATTTGAAACTATTACATACGGTCAACTATTTGCATTTATTAAAAAAGAAGGACTTTCTTTATGTTCTGAATTAAAAATACAATCAAAATACGGAAATGAGAAAACTCGATTCCGAAAAGAAGTTGGAACATTTTGTGAAGCCTTTGGACTACAAAAAATTCAAGCCCCTTCATCTCAACTCAAAAACCGTGAAAAAAGATATTCTAAAAATCAAAATCCCCCTTTTAGAAAAAATTTTGCAAAAAGAAAATTTCATAGGAATACTCCTCAAAACACCCCGGAATATACTAAGCAAAAATACAAACAAAAATCTTTTAAAAAATTTAATCCTAGATGTTATAAATGTCATAAACTTGGTCATAAGGCAGATTCTTGCCCATTAAAAAAGAAAATTGATGAAATCTTTCGTGATGATGAAGACCTTAGAAATAAGATTTCAGCTCTCTTAATTTCTGAAGAAGAACCTCCTAATCAAGAAGAATCTGAATATGAACAAAACGAAGAAGAAAACAATAATACTGATTCAGAAAATAATTTTATAAATCAAATTTTCGAAAGTGAAGACGAATCAGAAGAAGAAGATCCTTGTCAAGGATTTTGTCCAATGTTATTACAAAGGATAAAACAGAAAAGGAATTACTCTTTGATCTTATTGAAAAGGTTCCTAACCCAGAAGAAAAACAAAAATATCTAATAAGACTTAGAGAACTCATTCTCAATGAAGACATTCCTAAAAAGGACAAAAATCCCATTAATGTTGAGCCTTTTAGTATCTCAAAACTCTTTGAAAAAACCCCTTCTTCAACTATTTACAATACTGTTAATACAAATGATTTACAAAGAGAGATCAATAATCTAAAAAAACAAGTCAATACTCTCAATAAAGAAATTAATACTCTTCATACTAAAGACCTAGAATTAGAAGCAAGATTAGCTCTTTTAAATTCTATTCCTGAAGATATTCCTGAAAGTTCCAATAGAAATGATAATTTTGAAGAATCTTTTAATCCTGAAGAATCTTCGATTCTTAATATAAAACAAATATCCTTTCAAAAATGGCATTCTATTATAACTCTTGTAGTTGAGGATTTCAAAATAAATGTTTCATGCTTAATTGATAGTGGAGCTGATCAAAATTGTATTAGAGAAGGATTAATACCCTCAAAATATTATGAAAAAACTAATGAAAGATTAATAGCAGCAAATGCTACTCCTCTTAATATCAATTATAAATTATCTAAAGCATATATTTGTAATGATAATTATTGTTTCAAAACTCCGTTTATTCTAGTTAAAAATCTTAATCAAGATGTTATTCTTGGAAATCCCTTTTTAACAACTATTTATCCTTTCAAAGTGGATGGTCAAGGAATTACTACTAATATACTAGGAAATTCAATCTCTTTCAAATTTCTTAACCCAATTAGAGAAAGAGAAATATCTTTATTACAAAAACATTTCATCTTTCAAATTAATTCTATTCAAAGAAAACAATCTCATATCAAAACTCTTCAAGAAGAATTACCTTATGTTAAAATCGAAGAAGAACTTCTTAACAAAGATATTCAAATAAAAATCATTAAAATAGAAAATCTAATGAAAAGAGAAATTTGTTCAGATCTTCCAAATGCTTTCTGGGATAGAAAGAAACATGAAGTCTCTCTCCCTTATATCCCTGGTTTTAAAGAAAAAGATATTCCAACAAAAGCTAGACCTATTCAAATGAATCACAAATTACTTAATACTTGTAAAGAAGAAATTAAATCTCTTCTTAATAAAAAATTAATAAGACCCTCAAAATCCCCCTGGTCTTGTGCTGCTTTTTATGTCAATAATCAAGCGGAAAAAGAAAGAGGAGTACTTAGACTTGTCATAAATTATAAACCACTAAATGAAGTCTTAGAATGGATTAGATATCCAATACCTAATAAAAGAGACCTTATTAAAAGACTTAACAAAGCCAGAATCTTTTCCAAATTTGATCTCAAATCGGGATTTTGGCAAATTCAAATCTGTGAAACAGATAAATACAAAACAACTTTCACTGTCCCTTTTGGACATTACGAATGGAATGTCATACCTTTCGGATTAAAAAATGCCCCTTCAGAATTTCAAAATATTATGAATAATATCATGAATGATTACTCAGATTTTTCAATTGTTTATATTGACGACATACTAATATTTTCTCAAAATATTGATCAACATTTTAAACATCTTAATATATTTATACAAGTTATTAAGAAAAATGGTTTAGTTATATCAGCCTCAAAAATTAAAATATTCCAAACAAAAATAAGATTTTTAGGACATGATATTTACAAAGGAACTATTAAACCTATTACTAGGGCTATTGAATTCGCTCAAAAATTTCCTGATGAAATCAAAGACAAAACTCAATTACAAAGATTCTTAGGATGTTTAAATTACATCTCTGATTTTTTTCCCAAACTAAGAATTATTTGTAAACCTCTTTTTCAAAGACTTCAAAAGAATCCACCTCAATGGAATTCCACTCATACTAATATTATAAAACAAATCAAAATAAAGGTTAAATCCTTACCTTGTTTAGGAATACCCAACCCAGATGCATTCATGATTATTGAAACTGATGCCTCAGACATTGGATATGGAGGTATTCTCAAACAAAGAATCATTCATTCATCTACATCTCATACATCTCATTCTTTCAAAGAACAGTTAGTTAGATTTCATTCTGGAATCTGGCTTGGACCTCAAAAGAATTATTCAACTATTAAAAAAGAAATTCTTGCTATTGTTTTATGTATTTCAAAATTTCAAGATGATATTTTTAACAAAAAATTCTTACTTAGAATAGATTGCAAATCTGCCAAAGAAATTTTACAAAAGGATGTTAAAAACATTGTTTCCAAACAGATTTTTGCCAGATGGCAAGCTATCCTTTCAAGCTTTGATTTTGATATTGAATATATCAAAGGAGAAAATAACTCATTACCTGATTTTCTAACTAGAGAATTTCTTCAAAATCCTGCAGACAAGTCATGAGTCGTCAGACTCCCGACCACTATTCAAAAAATGTTCCCCATTCAAATCAATTTCAAATTCTTTTTGAGTTCCCTACCTTACCATATTCTCAAATTGTTAAAAGTACTGCTCCAAATCCTCCCATCAAAACTACAGCTTCAACCTCAATTCAGCTCAAACCAAATCTCTCAAAGGTATATTTTACCAAACCAAAAACCCAGTACATTACTTTTATAAAATTCTCTTCAGCACCAGACTTCAAAACATTGAGAGATATTCTTTCCAGATATTTTCCAGAAGGATGTCATTGGTATCCTGACATCCTCAAAAAACTCAAAAGTTCTATGAATTCATTCTAGTTGATTCACAATCAATTGAGTTAGTTCATAATCCAGATCGTAATGATCCCAATAAGGTTTCCTTTTCAAAATGCATTATCAAAAAATCCTTAGATCTGACGAATGGACTTTTCCTTTCTCTGAAAGAGGATTTTCAAAGTCTTTTATTCCTGAAGGATACAATTACCCAGATTACAAAATGGCCTGGTTCAAAATGTTTTTCTTCAGACCATTTGATCATTCATGGTTCTTCACATTCCATACCGATTTCCTTAAAACTGCTTACCCAGTTTGGTTTATGGAATGGTGGATTGATTTTGGGCCACTTCCAAATATTCTCCCTTCCGATGTCCTTGAAGGATATCAAATTTTTATTTCAAAAGCCCCTGGACCTGCTCATAAAGAAATTCAATTTTATGCAGAATTTAAGGTTCCTTGGATTCTTTGCTGGAGCTTTTCCTTTGCTCAATTCCATGCAAAACCTCTTCCAATCTCTATTGTTAGAGAATTCAAAATCAAGTGGTGGCAAAACTATTCTACAAAGTTTTGCAATCTTCAAGTGGTTAAACACTTCCTTCAAACTGGTGAAAAACCCAAATGGGTTAATCCCAATAGATCTTCTCCTCAGACCTCGGATTCCAAGAAGGAAAAAATTCTTAAAGAAAAAATTCCTTCACCCCTTTCTCAAAAACAAATGAAGATACTTCAAATTCTTGAAGACGATCCAGACATGGCAAAAGATTATCTCCAATTCATCAAGCAAAAGAAAGATTCTGAATCTGATGAGGCTACATCTGAAGGATCCTGTTCTGATCCTTTTGGTGGACCTTGTGCTCAAGATCCATTTGATTTATGACTATCCGTTCATAAAAAATCAAAAAAGAAAAAATTCAAAAATGCCGAAAAGATTGAGGCAGAAAAGAAAAAAGAAAAAAGAATAAGAAAATTCAAAAATGCCGAAAAAAGAATAAGGGCAAAAAAATGAAAAAATGAAAAAAGATTTTCAACTAACCTTCTTTTTTGCAGATATTCAAAGAGTATTGATCAGAAGCTTCTCGGTGAAGTGTGTATCATACAATTCCAATAATGATAAAGATCACACCTGTCATTGCACTCATCAAAGGCCACCTTCTCCTGTCGGCCATATCAAAAGAAGACAAAAAAAATTTCTTGATTAGTCAAAAGTTAATCAAAGGCCACCTTCTCCTGTCGGCCACTCTTCAAAAGATCTCATTGGATACCATCTTCAAGGGATGAATCCTTCTCTATTTAAGAAGACCTCAAGACTCATTTGGAAGGCATCGAAAATTCACGGAGCAAGTGATTTTCTAAACCCTTCCAAGCCAACAAGCAAGCCAAAACCTTCACTACTATAGTTCTATTATATTTCCCATTTGATACGAACCTTGCTCGATCCGTAATTCAACACGCACGCGGAAGACAAGAACTGAATTTGTAACCGATGGATATCTCAATATACCTAAAGTCTAATCCCACAGATGATATAGAATCGGCCTAAACCCCCTATACCCCAAGTGATGATCGCCTTAGTCACACGGAGATGATGAATGACACACAACGAGATTTGATTGGCTCGTTGATTCGCCGATAAACATTCGTCTTAGACGAACAAAGAGAATTATTGAAATTCTCAAAAGAGAGAGATAAACTCACCAAAATATATTCATCAAAGTCTTATTTTCGTGCATTACATAAAGGCCATATTTATAGGCTTCAAAAATTCCTAATTCTATAAGGAAACTAGTTAAAAACTTATCCTAACATATACCAAACCAAATCCTAGTCTAAAAAGGAATAAAATTACCAAAATAATGCTGAAAATAATCCTACCAACTAGAATATTAATAAAATCCGAAAATAATAAAAATATTCAACTAAATAAACTAATAAATAATATCTTCACTCTTTAGCCCATATCATCTTCAATCCTTGGCCCATAAAGTGAAATCCACGATCTACGGCCTGCATTATTCCCCTCCTCTTGAAGAGGATTTGTCCTCAAATCCTGGCCATCTCCCACGTCAAAAGGAAAGAAACTCAGCTTCTTCTTCTTTTCATCCGGTAACATAAACTCTATCTCATTCATCTCCGCTAACTTGGTTTGATGTTCACTTCCTCGAATTCGTTGTATGCCAGAAAATGTATCACCGTGAACAACATCCTCAAAATTCTGCAAAGAATGGATAGAAAGAGATAGATAATTAAGATCATTAGTGGACCAATCATTTCCCTTGCAAAACTTTGCCTCCACGAACTTCTCCTCCTTATCGACCCACTCCAAATCATCACTCCAATCAAGTAGAGACTGATGCATCAACTCATTCTCCTTTATCTCTACTTTCTTCTCCTTAGGCTTCACCATCTCCGTCTCCTTTTGTAATTGCACCTGATCCTCACAAATTTGTTTCTCAACAACCAATGGAGTAATAGAATCAAGTGACACCTTATCCTTGGCGTGAAAGATGTTCTCTCGCTGCTCGTCACCATCCACTGGATTCTCCACACTCGGAACACCATCATCGAATAAAGTAAGTGGACCAGGAGGTGCTTTGATTTCTTCCACCTCTTCATTCAGTTCTTCCAAGACCTCCATTTTTGAATCTTTTCTGTCATCTTTGGTCACAACTCCACCATTATCACGAATTGGATTAGAGAAACTCATACAATCTGACCTTGGCTTCACATATGCACGTGTGTACACCTTCGGCTGCTCTTCTTTCTCCCAAAAACTTTTCCTTGAATATGAAACATTAGCAGTTTGAGGTTGCCTCCAATCGGTCTGAATCTGTTTCACCTTACGGATTCTCTCATACACTGGTTCCATCTGAGCTCTCAACATCTTTCCAAACTCCTTCTTCATCGCCTCTATCATGAATTTCATTTGTGGATCAACATCAAGAAGAGGCTGCTCACTCGACATATCTCCTCTATGCCAATACTCCTCCTCTTCATCTTCATTCTCCCAATCTTCTCCATACTCATCATATTCTGACTCAAAATGATTCCACCGGTTATTTTCCCGACTTCCTTTACCTCCGAACACCGACATACCTGCAAAACAATTTTTCCTTTTTTTTCTCTTTTTTTTAACAAAAACGAAAATGTTAGCTAAAACAGGATCCTCACCACCTCACAAGCACTCGTGTATCACTCAAAGAGAAATCACTCAGCACTCGTGTATCACTCAATGATATATATGGCTTTTACCCTCTTTTAGTCTCACACTCTCTTGCCTTTTACCACTCAAAATCTCTCTTAAAGAGCTCAAATCAACTAAATTCCGATCGACGAATGAAAGAGGGAAAAAAACGAAATTAACACCCCGAGAATTTACGTTGCTTACAAGAAACAAGAACGACTGAAGTCTAATTGACTCTAACGTTTATGAAGATGTACAACAGAATTTGACTAATAACAAAATTCGAATAACTTCACAATTTAATAATGCTAGCAAACGCTGAATACAAACTATTGATTAAGAACTCTTGGTCGACAACTTTTATGGTGGCCCTAACTCCCGAATTCCTATGGTGAAGCAATATGGATCTCAAGAATAGGACACTACGAATACTTATAATAATAATGATTTTACCCACAATTACCTTGCCCAACTAAAGAACGAATCTATAATACGAGATGTATTAGTTAGACTAATCAACTAATATCAATTAGATTAATCAACCAAGGCAGATCACAAACACAAAATACAAAACAGATTGAGGATTATTTTTTTTTTCAACACTAACAATCTACTATCACCTAACACAAACGTATATTCTTGCTGAATAAAAGAAGAACGACGACCCTAAGAATATGACGAACAATATATATATATATTTTAAATTGACACGGATGAAAAACGAATCTAAAAACAAGACATGAAAAAAAAAAAAAACGATTAACCTGGATAACGTAACCTGGCTCTGATACCAAATGATACGAACCTTGCTCGATCCGTAATTCAACACGCACGCGGAAGACAAGAACTGAATTTGTAACCGATGGATATCTCAATATACCTAAAGTCTAATCCCACAGATGATATAGAATCAGCCTAAACCCCCTATACCCCAAGTGATGATCGCCTTAGTCACACGGAGACGATGAATGACACACAACGAGATTTGATTGGCTCGTTGATTCGCCGATAAACATTCGTCTTAGACGAACAAAGAGAATTATTGAAATTCTCAAAAGAGAGAGATAAACTCACCAAAATATATTCATCAAAGTCTTATTTTCGTGCATTACATAAAGGCCATATTTATAGGCTTCAAAAATTCCTAATTCTATAAGGAAACTAGTTAAAAACTTATCCTAACATATACCAAACCAAATCCTAGTCTAAAAAGGAATAAAATTACCAAAATAATGCTGAAAATAACCCTACCAACTAGAATATTAATAAAATCCGAAAATAATAAAAATATTCAACTAAATAAACTAATAAATAATATCTTCACTCTTTAGCCCATATCATCTTCAATCCTTGGCCCATAAAGTGAAATCCACGATCTACGGCCTGCATCACCATTCCAAAGTCTTGTATTCAAATTATCTGTAAGTTTTATTCAATTGTCTTGTACGAATTCATATATTTTCTATTTTCAAACTGGATAGACCAGTCTTCAATAATAGACCAATTTCAAATCAAGAACTTTCTTTTCATCCTTACGAACCTGTGATAGATTTCAATCATCCTTACAAATTTTATCCTTATAAAAAACATATTTATCTCAAAATTCAGCACACACAAGAGGACATTAAAAGTCTTCAAAATCTTTTAGAAGATCCAGAACTTGATTCTACTCGTAGAATTTATATTCAAACACTTTTAAGATCTGTTCATAGATCACTACTCATTTTTAATAAACAAGCTTCTATACTTTCCGCATAATCATAAACAAGGAAAATGATGTTTAGCGAAAAAATCGTACGAATCGACATAGAGAACTTCGGACTTCAACCACCCCCTATTCTTCTATATCTCAAAAGTATGTTACAACGACTCAAGAATCGTACGAAATCGATGAGTAAGGAGGGAGATGTGAGGAGGACGAAACAAGGAAATATATGCCTAGGGAAAAATCGTACGAATCGACTGAGAGAAATTCGGATTTCGACAACCCCCTATTCTTCTATATCTCATAAGTGTTACAACGACTCAAAAATTGTATTAAATCAATGACTAGGGAGGGAGATGTGAGGGGGACGAAACAAGGAAAACGATGCGTAGGGAAAAAATCATACGAATCGACATAGAGATCTTCGGACTTCAACCACCCTCTATTTTTCTATATCTCATAAGTGTTACAACGACTCAAGAATCGTACGAAATCGATGAGTAAGGTGGGAGATGTGAGGAGGACGAAACAAGGAAATCTATGCCTAGGGAAAATCGTACGAATCGACTAAGAGAAATTCAAACTTTGACCACCCCCAATTTTTCTATATCTTATAAGTGTTACAATGACTCAAGAATCGTGCGAAATCGATGAGTTGCGAAGGAGATGTGAGGGAGACGAAATAAGGAAAATGATGTTTAGCGAAAAAATCGTACGAATCGATATAGAGAACTTCGGACTTCAACCACCCCTTATTCTTCTATATCTCATAAGTGTTACAACGACACAAGAATGGTATGAAATCGATGAGTAAGGAGGGAGATGTGAGGGGGACGAAACAAGGAAAATGATGCTTAGGAAAAAATCATACAAATCGACATAGGGAACTTCGGACTTCATCCACTCCCTATTCTTCAATATCTCATAAGTATTATAACGACTCAAGAATCGTTCGAAACCGATGAGTAAGGAAGAAGATATAACGGGGACGAAACAATGAAAATGATGTTTAGGGAAAAAATCGTACGAATCGACATAGAGAACTTCGGACTTCAACCACCCCCTATTCTTCTATAACTCATAAGTGTTACAACGACTCAAAAATCGTACAAAATCAATGACTAAGGAAGGAGATGTGTGGGGGACGAAACAAGGAAAATGATGCTTAGGAAAAAATCATACGAATCAACATAGAGAACTTCGGACTTCAACCACCCCCTATTCTTCAATATCGCATAAGTGTTATAACGACTCAAGAATCGGTCGAAACCGATGAGTAACGAAGGAGATGTGAGGGGGACGAAACAAGGAAAATGATGTTTAGCGAAAAAATCGTACGAATCGACATAGAGAACTTCGGACTTCAACCACCCCCTATTCTTCTATATCTCTTAAGTGTCACAACGACTCAAGAATCGTGTGAAATCACTGAGTAACGAAGGAGATGTGAGGGAGACAAAACAAGGAAAATGATGCCTAGGAAAAAAATCGTACGAAACGAATGAGAGAAATTCAGACATCGACCACCCCCAATTCTTCTATATCTCATAAGTGTTACAACGACTCAAGAATCATGCGAAATCGATGAGTAAGGAAGGAGATGTAATGGGGACGAAACAAGGAAAATGATGTTTAGCGAAAAAATCGTACGAATCTACAAAGAGAACTTCGGACTTCAACCACCCCCTATTCTTCTATATCTCATAAGGCTGCGTTTGGTAATCATCTCAAGATGAAGAATGATGATTCATCTCAAGATGACTCATATGAATAGTGTCAAGATGAATCATTCATCTCACCATTTGGTAGCAAAAAATTCAGACCCGGATGATATCATATTGTGTTTGGTACAAATTGCAAAACTCTAGATTAAAATTTAAATTGACTATTTTACCCTTATTAAATACCCTACCGATTTCACTTTTATCGTTGAGATTAAATAGTACCCTTTATTATTTATTATTATTACTCTGTATTATTATTATATTGTTGAATTATTATTTTTATTATTCTTGTTATTATTATAATTATTACTATTATTGTTATTATTTATTATTATTATTAATATATTTATTATTATTATTATTATTATTATTATATTGTTGAGTTATTATTTTTATTATTCTTGTTATTATTATAATTATTACTATTATTGTTATTATTTATTATTATTATTATTATTATATTTATTATTATTATTATTATTCTTGTTATTATTATAATTATTACTATTATTATTAAATTATTATTATTATTTATTATTATTATTACTATTATTATAATTGTTACTATTACTATTACTATTACTATTACTATTATTATTATTATTATTATTATTATTATTTTATTAAATTATTAATATTTATTATTATTATTATTATTATTATTATTATTATTACTACTATTATTGATATTATTTATTACTATTACTATTACTATTACTATTACTATTACTATTATTATTATTTTATTACATTATTATTATTGATTTATTATTATTATTATTATTACTATTATTGTTATTATTTATTTATTTATTATTATTATTATTTTATTACATTATTATTATTATTATTATTATTATTATTATTATTATTATTATTATTATTATTATTTAAAATCGTATAAATACATAAGGGTAAAATGGTAAGAGAGAGAAAGTATTGTGTTACTGTTTTAATGAGTTCACCTCATCCGACCAAAACGTGAGATGACTAAACAAGGCGGAACAGTGAAATATCAACGGGCCTTGTATTCATCTCGGGCCCTCCAGTTTATTTTAGTTGGTTACCAAACAGTGAGATGAACCAAGATGATCTCTCTCATCTTGGTTCATCTTCTTTACCAAACACACCCTAAGTGTTACAACGACTCAAGAATAGTTCGAAACCGATGAGTAACGAAGGAGATGTGAGGGGGACGAAACAAGGAAATGATGTTTAGCGAAAAAATCGTACGAATCGACATAGAGAACTTCGGACTTCAACCACCCCCTATTCTTCTATATCTCATAAGTGTTACAACGACTCAAGAATCGTGTGAAATCAATGAGTAACGAAGGAGATGTGAGGGAGACAAAACAAGGAAAATGATGCCTAGGAAAAAAATCGTACGAAATGAATGAGAGAAATTCAGACTTCGACCACCCCCAA
>CM038113.1:20693827-20720368 GCA_001642375.2 Mentha longifolia | reverse complement strand
GTTCGTGATATCTCATAGTATCCGGGTTAGTCGAGCCACGAAGATTGCTTGATAACCGTGTTTCGGATCCTTGTAGATTCGGGGTTCGATTCTGGTAATTTTCATCCCTTGTTACTTTCGAATTTCGTTAATCCATTGTTTGATTTTCATTCTTAGCCATTTCTCATCTTTCATATATCACAAATGATGCAGCCCGTAGATCATGGATTTCAATTCATGGGCCAAGAATTAAAGATGATATGGGTTGAAAAGTGAAGATAATATTTTGTAGTTTATTTAGTTGTTTATTTTATTAATTTTCGGATTTTATTAGTACCATATTTGATAGGACTATTTTCAGCATTATTTTGGTGATTTTATTCCTTTTTAGACTAGGATTTGGTTTGGTATATGTTGGCATAGGTTTTTAACTAGTTTCCTTGTGGGATTAGGACTTTTTGAAGCCTATAAATATGGCTCTTAGATAGGTGACGAAAATCAACATTGATCATTAATAATATTATGAGTTTTATTCTCTCTTGAGAGTTCTTCGAATTCCTCTTGATTTTTCCAAGACGAATTCTTTACCCGGCGAATCAACGAGTTCATCATCCCTCGTTGTGTGTCATTCAGCGTCCCCGTGTGGCTCGGCGACCGTCTCTTTGGGATATAGAGGTTTTCGGCTTATCTATATTACTTAGGGGGTTTAGTTTGTAGACGTATTGGGACTTCCATTAGTTCGATTCAGTCTTCCGCGTGCGTAAGTTATACGGATCTGCAAAGGTCGTATCATTTGGCACCAGAGCCAAGGTTGCGTTATCCAGGTTTATTGTGTCTTTCTTTTCATTTTTCAGATTCGCTTTTGTTTCTTCTTCCGCGTGTCTGTTTGCGTAGTAATTGTTTGATCAAGTTGTCATAGTTGTTGATTTCGTCTTGTTTCGTAAGCGTCATTAAAAAAAAATGTGTTTCCAGATTCTTTTTGCTCGTTGTTCACTCTTCTGCTATGTTCGTATTGATTGAGTTGTCGTTCTTGACTGTGTTTTGCGTTTAGCATCTAAAAAAAAAAAAAATCGTAGATTCCTTTTTGCTTCTTAGGGCTCGTGTCCCGCATTACTGTCAATAATTTGAGTATTCCATCTCGAATATTAAGATTGTTTTGTAAAGTTAGTTGTCGCATATTGGGGGCAGTAATTTCAGATTTATCTTCGTGCATTGAATTTGAGGTACCTAAAGTTTGATCACGTATTGATAATATCCTGAAATTGATGTGCATTAATTGCGTGCATTATTTCCTATTACATACCTCTTGGGAGTCAAACAAGGACAAGTTCATATTTCCTAATATAGACATAATCCTACCTTCAATATACGTTAATTCCTTGGCTGAATCCGTTAGGTGACTTCTGTGATCTAGGTCGGGTAGTTTATTAAAAAGAAAAAAAAAATCAAGGGTCTTGCACCATTGTTTATTGGTTTAGTGTCCAAATTCTTGTTTTGCTTAGTTCTTTGTGTCTTGGTTCAAATTCACTTGTGTATTCATAATTTATTCTTGTAGAGTCTAAAATCCTTTCGTCTAGAGCCCTTAGGATCAGTTTCTGAGTAGCATTCTTCGGAAAGCTATTTTCTCATATTTTTGTGTTTGTTGATTCGTCAATCGGAGTTCATTTTTTTTGAGTTCTTTGAGAGAGATTTTGAGTGGTAAAAGGCAAGAGAGTGTGAGACTAAAAGAGGAAAAAAAAAAGTCATATATCATTGAGCGATACACGAGTGCTGAGTGTTTTCTCTTTGAGCGATACACGAGTGCTTGTGAGGTGGTGAGGATCTTCTTTAGCTAACATTTTCGTTTTTGTGTAAAAAAAAAAAAAAAAAAATAAAATAAAAAAAAAGAGGAAAAAGTTGTTTTGCAGGTATGTCGAGTGAGCAGCCTCTTGATGTTGATCCACAAATGAAATTCATGATAGAGGCGATGAAGAAGGAGTTTGGAAAGATGTTGAGAGCTCAGCTGGAACCGGTGTATGAGAGAATCAATAAGGTGAAACAGATTCAGACCGATTGGAGGCGACCTCAAGCTGCTAATGTTTCATATTTAAAGAGAAGTTGTTGGGAGGAAGAAGAGCAGCCGAAGGTGTATACACGTGCATATGTGAAGCCAAGGTCAGAATGTACGAGTTTCTCTAAACCAATTCGTGATAGTGGTGGAGTTGTGACCAGAGATGAGATAGAAGATTCAAAACTGAAGATCTTGGAAATCTTGAAAGAATTGTGTCAAGTGGTGGAAGTAATCAAAGCACCTCCTGCGGTTACTTTAATTGATGATGGAGTTCCGAGTGTAGAGAATCAAGTGGATGATGAAGATAACATCATGCATATCGAGGATACTGTGTCCCTTGTTTCTTTTACTCCATTGGTTGTTGAGAAACAAGTTTGTGAGGATCAAGTACAGCTGCAAAAAGAGGCGGAGATGGTGAAGCCTAAGGAGGAGGAAGTAGAGACAAAGGAGAATGAGTTGATGCATCAGTCTCTACTTGATCGGAGTGATGACTTGGAGTGGGTCGAAAAGGAGGAGAAGTTTGTGGGGGCAAATTGTAGCAAGGGTAAAGTTTTGGCCACTAATGATATTGAATTCTCTTCTATTTATTCATTAGTGCAGGAATTCGATGATGTTTCTTCCAAAGATGCATTTCATGATTTATTATCCATTCGAGGGAGCGAACATTTGATCGGGTTCAAGGGGATAAAGAAGTTGGAGGAATTTGAAGAGAAGGAGAAGCAAAGTTTCTTTCCTTTTGACGTGGGAGACGGCCAGGATTTGAGGACAAATCCTCTTCAAGAGGAGGGGAATGATGCAGCCCGTAGATCATGGATTTCAATTCATGGGCCAAGAATTAAAGATGATATGGGTTGAAAAGTGAAGATAATATTTTGTAGTTTATTTAGTTGTTTATTTTATTAATTTTCGGATTTTATTAGTACCATATTTGATAGGACTATTTTCAGCATTATTTTGGTGATTTTATTCCTTTTTAGACTAGGATTTGGTTTGGTATATGTTGGCATAGGTTTTTAACTAGTTTCCTTGTGGGATTAGGACTTTTTGAAGCCTATAAATATGGCTCTTAGATAGGTGACGAAAATCAACATTGATCATTAATAATATTATGAGTTTTATTCTCTCTTGAGAGTTCTTCGAATTCCTCTTGATTTTTCCAAGACGAATTCTTTACCCGGCGAATCAACGAGTTCATCATCCCTCGTTGTGTGTCATTCAGCGTCCCCGTGTGGCTCGGCGACCGTCTCTTTGGGATATAGAGGTTTCGGCTTATCTATATTACTTAGGGGGTTTAGTTCGTAGACGTATTGGGACTTCCATTAGTTCGATTCAGTCTTCCGCGTGCGTAAGTTATACGGATCTGCGAAGGTCGTATCAACAAATATCCATTCTCCATTGCTCCTATAACCATTCAATCCCAGAAAACCCTTAGATTAATTCTAGATCCGTTTATGAACCATAAATCTGACCGAAAATAACAACTATGTCAAATCGAAAACTACTCGTGCGTTTTGTTGAATTTTGGATATGTTCTTCATAGCCCTAATTTGTGACTTGTGTTAAATTTTAAGCTTAATCGGACTTGAATAGCTTAGGTTTTTGATGATGCCTATACACTCATAAGTGTTATAACGACTCAAGAATCATTCGAAACCGATGAGTAATGGAGGAGATGTGAGGGGGACGAAACAAGGAAACCGATACTTAGGGAAAAAATCATACGAATCGACATAGGGAACTTCAGACTTCATCCACTCCCTATTCTTCAATATCTCATAAGTATTATAACGACTTAAGAATCGTTCGAAACCGATGAGTAAGGAAGAAGATATAACGGGGACGAAACAATAAGAATGATGTTTAGGGAAAAAATCGTACAAATCGACATAGAGAACTTTGGACTTCAACCATCCCCTATTCTTCTATATCTCATAAGTGTTACAACGACTCAAAAATCGTACAAAATCAATGACTAAGGAAGGAGATGAGTGGGGGACGAAACAAGGAAAATGATGCTTAGGAAAAAATCATACGAATCGACATAGAGAACTTTAGACTTCAACCACCCCCAATTCTTCAATATCTCATAAGTGTTATAACGACTCAAGAATCGTTCGAAACCGATGAGTAACGATGGAGATGTGAGTGGGACGAAACAAGGAAAAAGATGTTTAGCGAAAAAATCGTACAAATTGACTGAGAGAACTTCGGACTTCGACTACCCACTATTCTTCTATATCTCATAAGTGTTACAATGACTCATGAATCGTGCGAAACCGATGAGCAACGGAGGAGATGTGAGGGAGACGAAACAAGGAAAATGACGCCTAGGGAAAAAATCGTAAGAATCGACTGAGAGAAATTCAGACTTCGACCACCCCCAATTCTTCTATATCTCATAAGTGTTACAACGACTCAAGAATCGTGTGAAATCGATGAGTAACGAATGAGATGTGTGGCAGACAAAACAAGGAAAATGATGCCTAGGAAAAAAAACGTACGAAATGAATGAGAGAAATTCAGACTTCGACCACCCCCAATTCTTCTATATCTCATAAGTGTTACAACGACTCAAGAATCATGCGAAATCGATGAGTAAGGAAGCAGATATAACGAGGACGAAACAAGGAAAATGATGTTTAGCGAAAAAATCGTACGAATCGACATAGAGGACTTCGGACTTCAACCACCCCCTATTTTTCTATATCTCATAAGTGCTACAACGTCTCAAGAATCGTACGAAATCGATGAGTAAGGTGGGAGATGTGAGGAGGACGAAACAAGGAAATCTATGCCTAGGGAAAAATCGTACGAATCGACTGAGAGAAATTCGGACTTCGACAACCCCCTATTTTTCTATATCTCATAAGTGTTACAACGACTCAAAAATTGTATAAAATCAATGACTAGGGAAGGAGATGTGAGGGGGACGAAATAAGGAAAATGATGCTTAGGAAAAAATCATACGAATCGACATAGAGAACTTCGGACTTCAACCACCCCTATTCTTCAATGTCTAATCAGTGTTCTAACGACTCAAGAATCGTTCGAAACTGATGACTAACGAAGGAGATGTGAGGGGGACGAAACAAGGAAAATGATGCGTAGGGAAAAAATCGTACAAATTGACCGAGAGAACTTCGGACTTCGACCACCCACTATTCTTCTATATCTCATAATTGTTACAACGACTCATGAATCGTGCGAAACCGATGAGCAACGGAGGAGATGTGAGGGAGACGAAACAAGGAAAATGACGCCTAGGGAAAAAATCGTAAGAATCGACTGAGAGAAATTCAGACTTCGACCACCCCCAATTCTTCTATATCTCATAAGTGTTACAACGACTCAAGAATCGTGTGAAATCGATGAGTAACGAAGGAGATGTGTGGCAGACAAAACAAGGAAAATGATGCCTAGGAAAAAAAACGTACGAAATGAATGAGAGAAATTCAGACTTCGACCACCCCCAATTCTTCTATATCTCATAAGTGTTACAACGACTCAAGAATCATGCGAAATCGATGAGTAAGGAAGGAGATATAACGAGGACGAAACAAAGAAAATGATGTTTAGCGAAAAAATCGTACGAATCGACATAGAGGACTTCGGACTTCAACCACCCCCTATTTTTCTATATCTCATAAGTGCTACAACGTCTCAAGAATCGTACGAAATCGATGAGTAAGGTGGGAGATGTGAGGAGGACGAAACAAGGAAATCTATGCCTAGGGAAAAATCGTACGAATCGACTGAGAGAAATTCGGACTTCGACAACCCCCTATTTTTCTATATCTCATAAGTGTTACAACGACTCAAAAATTGTATAAAATCAATGACTAGGGAAGGAGATGTGAGGGGGACGAAATAAGGAAAATGATGCTTAGGAAAAAATCATACGAATCGACATAGAGAACTTCGGACTTCAACCACCCCTATTCTTCAATGTCTAATCAGTGTTCTAACGACTCAAGAATCGTTCGAAACTGATGAGTAACGAAGGAGATGTGAGGGGGACGAAACAAGGAAAATGATGCGTAGGGAAAAAATCGTACAAATTGACCGAGAGAACTTCGGACTTCGACCACCCACTATTCTTCTATATCTCATAATTGTTACAACGACTCATGAATCGTGCGAAACCGATGAGCAACGGAGGAGATGTGAGGGAGACGAAACAAGGAAAATGACGCCTAGGGAAAAAATCGTAAGAATCGACTGAGAGAAATTCAGACTTCGACCACCCCCAATTCTTCTATATCTCATAAGTGTTACAACGACTCAAGAATCGTGTGAAATCGATGAGTAACGAAGGAGATGTGTGGCAGACAAAACAAGGAAAATGATGCCTAGGAAAAAAAACGTACGAAATGAATGAGAGAAATTCAGACTTCGACCACCCCCAATTCTTCTATATCTCATAAGTGTTACAACGACTCAAGAATCATGCGAAATCGATGAGTAAGGAAGGAGATATAACGAGGACGAAACAAAGAAAATGATGTTTAGCGAAAAAATCGTACGAATCGACATAGAGGACTTCGGACTTCAACCACCCCCTATTTTTCTATATCTCATAAGTGCTACAACGTCTCAAGAATCGTACGAAATCGATGAGTAAGGTGGGAGATGTGAGGAGGACGAAACAAGGAAATCTATGCCTAGGGAAAAATCGTACGAATCGACTGAGAGAAATTCGGACTTCGACAACCCCCTATTTTTCTATATCTCATAAGTGTTACAACGACTCAAAAATTGTATAAAATCAATGACTAGGGAAGGAGATGTGAGGGGGACGAAATAAGGAAAATGATGCTTAGGAAAAAATCATACGAATCGACATAGAGAACTTCGGACTTCAACCACCCCTATTCTTCAATGTCTAATCAGTGTTCTAACGACTCAAGAATCGTTCGAAACTGATGAGTAACGAAGGAGATGTGAGGGGGACGAAACAAGGAAAATGATGCGTAGGGAAAAAATCGTACAAATTGACCGAGAGAACTTCGGACTTCGACCACCCACTATTCTTCTATATCTCATAATTGTTACAACGACTCAAGAATCGTGCGAAACTGATGAGTAACGAAGGAGATGTGAGGGAGACGAAACAAGGAAAATGACGCCTAGTGAAAAAATCGTAAGAATTGACTAAGATAAATTCAGACTTCGACCACTCCCAATTCTTCTATATCTCATAAGTGTTACAACGTCTCAAGAATCGTGCGAAATCGAATATTTACGAAGGAGATGTGAGGGAGACGAAACAAGGAAAATGATGATTAGCGAAAAAATCGTACGAATCAACATAGAGAACGTACGGACTTCAACCACACCCTATTCTTCTATATCTCATAAGTGTTACAACTACTCAAGAATGGTACGAAATCGATGAGTAAAGGGGGAGATGTGAGGGGGATGAAACAAGGAAAATGATGTTTAGGGAAAATCACCTTTTGATCAATAATATTTGTGAGTTTATTCTCTCTTTGAGTTCTTCGAATTCTTCTTGATTATTCCAAGACGAATTCTCTATCCGGCGAATCAACGAGTTCATCATCAGTGTCCCCGTGTGGCTCGACGAACGTCTCTTTGGGTTATAGGTTGTCTTCGACATTCCTATAGTACTTAGGGGGTTTAGATCGTATACGTATTGGGATATTTCCATCGGTTTGAATTTCTTCCTTCTGCATGCGTGAGTTTTATGGATCTGCGAAGGTTCGTATCAACAAGGTTTCTAGAGATGGTTTGGAAGTTGATAGAGCTAAGATCGTTGTCATAGAGAATCTTCCACTGATGAGACGGGACCTATCATTGAAGAAATCAATCGGGACTTGCAGCTCGTAGGACCAGTGACGAGATCAAGAGCCAAGAAGCTGCAAGGATATTTGCAATGCTACATTCCGAAGAGATTGGAAGATGAAGGAACCGGATGTCATCATTACAAATTGGTGAATTTCACAAGTGTAGAAGATAATATTTCGGAGGTCCATTAAAAGAGGAAACGAAACTGGACTTATAATTATTTTATTTTATTTTAGGCCCAATTATCACAACATGTTTAGGTGATTAATTGGCCCGTTTTCTTAGGCCCATTACTTGGTATTTTCGGCCTACTTAGCTTAGTATTTATGTTTAACTTTCATTCATACTGGGCAGACTTGATTGAATGACAAACAACTTTTATGTTATTCTCTTGTCTCACAAAAAAAACTAAAGGTTCTTGGTAGGATTTGTTGTTGGCAACTTCAAACATGAATTCAATCGACTTGTTCGTGATATCTCATAGTATCCGGGTTAGTCGATCCACGAAGATTGCTTGATAATCGTGTTTCGGATCCTTGTAGATTCGGGGTTCGATTCTGGTAATTTTTATCCCTTGTTACTTTCGAATTTCGTTAATCCATTGTTTGATTTTCATTCTTAGCCATTTCTCATCTTTCATATATCACAAATATCCATTCTCCATCGCTCCTATAACCATTCAATCCCAAAAAACCCTTAGATTAATTCTAGATCCGTTTATGAACCATAAATCTGACCGAAAATAACAACTATGTCAAATCGAAAACTACTCGTGCGTTTTTGTTGAATTTTGGATATGTTCTTCATAGCCCTAATTTGTGATACGAACCTTCGCAGATCCGTATAACTTACGCACGCGGAAGACTGAGTCGAACTAATGGAAATCCCAATACGTCTACGAACTAAACCCCCTAAGTAATATAGATAAGCCGAAACCTCTATATCCCAAAGAGACGGTCGCCGAGCCACACGGGGACGCTGAATGACACACAACGAGGGATGATGAACTCGTTGATTCGCCGGGTAAAGAATTCGTCTTGGAAAAATCAAGAGGAATTCGAAGAACTCTCAAGAGAGAATAAAACTCACAATATTATTAATGATCAATGTTTTTTTTCGGCCATGACATAAGGGCCATATATATAGTGCTCAAAAACCTATCTAAACCTAGTCCAACTATGAAATAACTTAAGTATAGTCAAACTATGGGTCAAACCCATCAAATAACATAATAAAGCCCAAAAATAAAGCCTTTTAAGGCACAAAACGTGGGCTGCAAAATAAAGTCACGAAAATAATAACTAAGTCTTTAATCTTCAGCCCGGTCACACTTGATAAGATTAACTACTCGCGGGCTGCCCGATCCACCATCTCCAATGGGCTTCTTCATCAACTCTTGAGCCCAAACTTCTTGAACCAACCCTTGCAAAGCTTCCTTAAACTTCTTAGCTCGAGCTCTTGTCACCGGCCCACTTGGAACTCGAACAGGATCTTGAATAAACGATCCTTGGACTCCATCATTCCCCTCCTCTTGAAGAGGATTTGTCCTCAAATCCAAGTCGTCACCTATATCAAAAGGACTCAAATCAGTAACATTAAATGTAGCACTAACATTATACTCACCGGGCAAGTCCAATTTGTAGGCATTGTCATTGATGCGCTCCAACACTTGAAAAGGTCCATCGCCTCGAGGTAGTAACTTCGAACGCCTTTGCAACGGAAACCTTTCCTTGCGCATATGCAGCCATACCCAATCACCGGGTTCAAACACCACCTTGCGACGTCCCTTGTTTGCTTGCTTGGCGTACTGCTCTGTTCGCCTTTCAATGTTCATTCTCGCCTTCTCATGAATCTGTTTCACAAAATCAGCCCTTTTCGGCCATCAAGATCAGTATGCTCATGCTCAGGTAAAGGAGATAAATCCAATGGAGTCAAAGGATTAAAACCATAAACAATCTCAAATGGCGAAAATTGAGTAGCAGAATGAACAGAACGATTATAAGCAAACTCAACATGTGGCAAACATTCTTCCCAAGACTTGATGTTCTTTTTTATGATAGCCCTAAGCAACATAGACAAAGTCCTATTGACTACTTCAGTTTGACCATCAGTTTGTGGATGACAAGTAGTAGAAAACAACAGCTTAGTACCCAACTTACCCCACAACGTCTTCCAAAAGTAGCTCAAGAACTTAGAATCCCTATCAGAAACAATAGTCCTAGGCATACCATGCAGTCTAACAACCTCTCTAAAGAACAAATCAGCAACATGAGATGCGTCATCAGACTTATGACATGGAATGAAATGTGCCATCTTAGAGAATCTATCAACAACCACAAAGATGGAATCGCTACCACGCTTACTCCTAGGCAACCCTAAAATAAAATCCATAGATATATCAATCCAAGGTGCATCAGGAATAGGCAATGGTGTATACAGACCATGGGAACTCACTCTAGACTTAGCTTGCTTACAAGTAACACATCTACCACAAATTCTCTCAACATCACTTTTCATATGAGGCCAAAAGAAATGTTCATGCAAAACAGCTAAGGTCTTAGCAATACCAAAATGTCCCATCAAACCCCCACCATGAGACTCAAGCAAAAGCAATTCACGTAGAGAGCATTTAGGAACACACAACTTATTCTTCCTAAATAGATAATCATCATGCCTAAAATACTCTCCACTAGCAGATTTCTCACATGCTCGATAAATCTCACCAAAATCAGCATCACTCACATAAAGACTCTTGATGCACTCAAAACCAAGCAACTTAGCATCTAGAGTAGAGATCAAAGCATACCTCCGAGAAAGTACATCAGCCACCACATTCTCTTTACCTTGTTTGTACTTGATAACGTATGGAAACGTCTCAATAAACTTCATCCACCTAGCATGCCTCTTGTTTAGCTTGTGTTGCCCCTTCAAGTGCTTCAACGACTCATGATCGGTGTGAATGATGAACTCCTTGGCCCATAAGTAGTGTTGCCACGTTTTTAATGCCCTCACCAATGCATACAACTCCTTATCATACGTCGGATAGCTCAAAGTGGGTCCATTGAGCTTCTCACTAAAGTACGCAACTGGCCGCCCTTCTTGCATCAAAACTGCACCAATACCAACACCAGAAGCATCACATTCAATCTCAAAAGATTTAGAAAAGTTAGGAAGAGATAATACCGGGGCGTGTGTCAACTTGTACTTCAACAACTGAAACGCCTTTTCTTGCTCTTCTCCCCAATGAAATTCCACATTCTTTTTGATCACTTCCGTCAACGGGGCTGCAACACTGCTGAAATGTGGCACGAATCGCCTATAGAAGCTAGCAAGTCCGTGAAAACTTCTAACATCTCCAATGCTCTTCGGACTCGGCCACTCTTGGATAGCTCGTATTTTCTCCTCATCAACCTGTACACCCTGTGCACTAACAACAAAACCAAGAAAAACAAGCTTGTCCGTACAAAAGATGCACTTCTTTAGGTTAGCATACAACTTCTCTTTCCTAAGTACATCTAAAACAGACCTCAAATGCTGAACATGCTCATCATGACTCTTGCTGTATACTAGAATATCATCAAAATAGACCACAACAAATCTGCCTATGTAAGAACGCAAAACATGATTCATAAGACGCATAAACGTACTAGGAGCATTAGTCAAACCAAAAGGCATAACCAGCCACTCATACAAACCAAGTTTTGTCTTAAAAGCAGTTTTCCATTCATCTCCTTCCTTAATCCTAATCTGGTGATAACCACTACGCAAATCAATCTTAGAAAACACACAAGAGCCATGCAATTCATCAAGCATATCATCTAAATGAGGGATGGGATGTCGATACTTTACCGTTATGTTGTTGATGGCTCGGCAGTCACAACACATCCTCATCGTCGAGTCCTTCTTCGGCACAAGTAACACAGGAACTGCACAAGGACTCAAACTCTCCCTCACGTGCCCCTTTGCCAACAACTCTCCAATCTGCCTCTCTAATTCCTTCGTCTCTTCCGGATTGGTTCGATAAGCTGGCCTATTTGGAAGTGTCGCACCTGGCACAAAATCAATCTGATGCTCTATCCCTCGAATTGGTGGTAAGCCTGAAGGTGTTTCTTCGGGAAAGACATCATCAAATTCCTGCAAAACAAAAGAAATAGAAGGGGGAAGAGAGTCGAGATCATTAGTAGATAAAAAGTTCTCCTTGTACAAAAGTACAATCAAGGGTCTCTCCTCATGAACTGCCAACTTCAGATCACTCGCCCTTGCCAAACACAACTTTTGCACCACTCCCTTCTCCTTATTCTCCTTTTTCTGCTCCTTTGACTTCGCCAACTCTGCCTCTTTTTGCAGCTGCACTTGGTCTTCATACACTTGTTTTGGGGTAAGAGGAAGAAGAGACACCTTCTTCTGCTTATACTCGAAGGAGTATTTGTTGGTGAAGCCATCATGGTTCACTCGTCGGTCGAACTGCCACGGTCGTCCCAACAGAATGTGACTCGCCTGCATCGGAACCACATCACACAAGACCTCATCCTCATACTTCCCAATGCGAAACAGAATCTTCACTTGCTTATTAACTTTGACAACACCAGCATCGCTCAACCACTGCAACCGGTATGGCTTGGGATGCTGCAACACAGGAAGCCCTAATTTCTGAACCATGTACAAACTAGCCACGTTTGTGCAACTTCCCCCATCGATGATCAAACTGCACAACTTATCTCTCACATGACATCTTGTGTGAAAGATGTTCTCTCGCTGCACCATCTCATCCACATGATTGTTGACGCTCAAAGCTCTTCTTGCAATGCCAATGAGACCAGTAGGTGGAATGATCTCCTCATCTTCTTCAGTATCTTCCTCCAAAGCTGGCATCTCCGGGTCAACAGCCTCATCATCTGTAACCACCTCTCCATTATCTTGCATGATCATCACTCTTCGATTTGGGCACTCGCTCATAATATGCCCGAAGCCTTGACACTTGAAACACTTACGATCACGATTACGAGTATCAGGCATTGATGTTTTGCCTTGAGTTGTGGGACTCGCCGAATCTGATCGCGCCTTCACAATCGGCTTCTTCTCTTCTTTCGGCCAATCCTCCTTCTTCCATTGGCTTCCTTTGGATGAGGAACCACTAGCAGTTGTTTGATTCTGCTTCCAATTGCTCTGACCTTGCTTGAAATTGGCCTGGTTCTGCCTTGCACTGCCCCTCCTCTTGAGCTGGTTCTCTACCTTTTCCGCCATGTGTACCATGTCTTCCAGCTCAACATAATTGTGCAATTCTACCACATCCTTGATCTCTGTTCGCAGACCATTCAAGAACCTCGCCATCGTAGCCTCTCGATCTTCCTGAATGTTGGCTCGAATCATGGCTATCTCCATGTCCTTATGATACTCATCCACTGTCCGGTAGCCTTGCCTCAAAGTTTGAAGCTTATTGAACAACTCTCTGTAGTAGTACGCTGGTACAAATCGCTTCCTCATAATGGCCTTCATCTCGTCCCAGTTCTGAACAGGACGCTCGCCATTTCTCCGCCTACTCGTCGCCAACTGATCCCACCAGATGAGTGCATAATCCGAGAATTCAATTGCTGCCAACTTCACCTTCTTCAGCTCGGAGTAATCCTGACACTCAAACAGCAGCTCGACCTTTCTTTCCCAGTCAAGATAAGCCTCTGGGTCGTTCCTCCCTTGGAAAGAAGGAATATTCATCTTGATGTTGCCCAAATTATTATCTTGCCTACTCCAACCTCTGTAACCTCCATAGCCGTCTTCATCCACTTCGAGGTTCATATACTCATCATCACAATCAAACTCTAGATCTCTACGTGGCCTGTCGAACTTTGGATCTCTGCGTGGACGCTGAAGTGGAAAACGTAGATGACCTCTACCTCTATCTCTACCAAATCCTCCACCTCCGCTGAAGTAATATAGATAAGCCGAAACCTCTATATCCCAAAGAGACGGTCGCCGAGCCACACGGGGACGCTGAATGACACACAACGAGGGATGATGAACTCGTTGATTCGCCGGGTAAAGAATTCGTCTTGGAAAAATCAAGAGGAATTCGAAGAACTCTCAAGAGAGAATAAAACTCACAATATTATTAATGATCAATGTTTTTTTTCGGCCATGACATAAGGGCCATATATATAGTGCTCAAAAACCTATCTAAACCTAGTCCAACTATGAAATAACTTAAGTATAGTCAAACTATGGGTCAAACCCATCAAATAACATAATAAAGCCCAAAAATAAAGCCTTTTAAGGCACAAAACGTGGGCTGCAAAATAAAGTCACGAAAATAATAACTAAGTCTTTAATCTTCAGCCCGGTCACACTTGATAAGATTAACTACTCGCGGGCTGCCCGATCCACCATCTCCAATGGGCTTCTTCATCAACTCTTGAGCCCAAACTTCTTGAACCAACCCTTGCAAAGCTTCCTTAAACTTCTTAGCTCGAGCTCTTGTCACCGGCCCACTTGGAACTCGAACAGGATCTTGAATAAACGATCCTTGGACTCCATCAATTTGTGACTTGTGTTAAATTTTAAGCTTAATCGGACTAGAATAGCTTAGGTTTTTGACGATGCCTATACACTCATAAGTGTTATAACGACTCAAGAATCATTCGAAACCGATGAGTAATGAAGGAGATGTGAGGGGGACGAAACAAGGAAACCGATACTAGGGAAAAAATCATACGAATCGACATAGGGAACTTCGGACTTCATCCACTCCCTATTCTTCAATATCTCATAAGTATTATAACGACTTAAGAATCGTTCGAAACCGATGAGTAAGGAAGAAGATATAACGGGGACGAAACAATGAAAATGATGTTTAGGGAAAAAATCATATGAATTGACATAGAGAACTTCGGACTTCAACCACCCCCTATTCTTCTATATCTCATAAGTGTTACAACGACTCAAAAATCGTACAAAATCAATGACTAAGGAAGGAGATGTGTGGGGGACGAAACAAGGAAAATGATGCTTAGGAAAAAATCATACGAATCGACATAGAGAACTTCGGACTTCGACCACCCCCTATTCTTCTATATCTTCTAAGTGTTACAACGACTCAAGAATCGTGCGAAATCGATGAGTAAGGAAGGAGATGCAACGGGGACAAAACAAGGAGAATGATGTTTAGAGAAAAAATCGTACGAATCGATATAGAGAACTTCGGACTTCAACCACCCCCTATTCTTCTGTATCTCATAAGTGTTACAACGTCTCAAGAATCATACAAAATTGATGAGTAAGGAAGGAGATTTGAGAGGGACGAAACAAGGAAAATGATGCTTAGGAAAAAATCGTAAGAAAGGGGGGATGACTGTGGTGAAGAATGAGAATGATGAGGCTATTGCTACAAGAGTTGCCACCGGATATCGAGTTTGTATCGATTATAGGGCTTTAAATTCAGCTACAAGGAAAGATCACTTCCCTTTGCCCTTTATAGATCAAATGTTGGATTGTTTGGCGGGCTATGAATACTATTGCTTTCTTGATGGGTATTCGGGATACAACCAAATTGCCATAGCCCCGGAGGATCAACAGAAGACGACCTTTACATGCCCCTATGGAGTATTTGCCTATAGGAGGATACCTTTCGGGTTGTGTAATGCTCCGGCCACTTTCCAAAGGTGTATGATGTCTAGCTTTGGAGGTTTGATTAAAAATATTATGGAGGTATTCATGGATGACTTCTCGATTTTCAGGAAGAGCTTTGATTCTTGTTTGGATAATCTCACAAAGGTGTTGCAAAGGTGTAAGGACACTTCTCTTGTCTTGAATTGGGAGAAGTGCCACTTCATGGTTAGAGATGGAATTGTGCTTGGGCACAAGGTTTCTAGAGATGGATTGGAAGTTGATTGTTGCTATAGAGAAGCTTCCACCCCTACAAATGTGAAATCAATCCGGAGCTTCCTTGGTCACGCGGGGTTCTATAGAAGATTCATTAAGGATTTTTCAAAGATCACAAAGTCACTTTGTGATCTCTTGCAAAAAGATGTGAAGTTTGTCTTTGATGATAAGTGTTTGGAAGCATTTGAGGCATTGAAGAAAGCCCTCATCTCTACTCCTATTCTAATCAAGCCCAATTGGAGTGAATCTTTCATATTAAAGTGTGATGCAAGTGATTAAGCTTTAGGAGTGGTCTTGGGGCAAATGAGAGATATAGTGTTTCGGGTCATTCATTATGCTCGTAGAACTTTGGATGGTGCTCAAAAGAACTACACAACAACGGAGAGGGAATTCTTGGCCATCATTTTTACCTTTGACGAATTCCGGTCATATCTTGTTGGGAATCATACCATTGTCTATTCGGATCATATGGCTATACGACATCTCATGGCAAAGAAAGATGCAAAGCCTCATTTGATTCGTTGGATTCTCCTTCTACAAGAATTCGACATGGAGATTCGTGATAGAAGAGGAGTTGATAATGTGCTAGCCGATCACATGTCAAGGCTTGAAAAGCCAGTTGAAGGTGAAGACTTGAGATTGAGTATCAATGAGTGTTTTCCGGATGAGAAGATTATAGTGTTGAGGTGCAAAGATTCTTGGTTTGCCAACTTTGCTAATTACCTTGTGCTTCGAGAATTGCCACCAAATCTTTCGGATTATCAAAAGGCCAAGTTCCTTCGAGATGTGAAGTTCTATTATTGGCAAGATCAGTACTTATGGAGGAGATGTGCCGATGGTATTATTAGAAGATGTGTTATTGACGGTGAATGGCTCAAGATTATTGAAGATTGTCATGAGGGACCAAATGGGGGTCATTTTAGGGCAAATCGTACGGCTTGGAAGGTTTTTCAAAGTGGATTCTATTGGCCTTCAATTTTTAGGGATTGCCAAACCTTTGTGAAGAATTGTGATAGATGTCAAAGGATGGGAAATATCACAAAAATGGATGAGATGCCTCAAAACATCGTGATTGAGGTTGAATTATTTGATGTTTGGGGGATAGACTTCATGGGACCATTCCCTAATTCTTGTGGTTTTTCTTATATCCTTCTTGCTATTGAGTATGTTTCAAGATGGGTCGAAGCCATTCCAACTTCGACTAGTGATTCTAAGGTTGTGATCAAGTTTTTGAAGAAGAACATCTTGACGCGATTTGGAACTCCAAGAGCTTTGCTTAGTGATGGGGGGTCTCACTTCAATAACAAATGGTTGGGGAATGTTCTTGCTAAATATGGAGTAAAGCACAAGATTACCTCTCTTTACCATCCTCAAGCCAATGGTCAAGCGGAGCTTGAAAATCGTGAAATCAAGCAAATCTTGGAGAAGACAATCACTACTCGGAAGGATTGGGCAAAGAAACTTGGTGATGCTTTGTGGGCCTATCGAACCGCCTATAAAACCCCCATTGGTATGTCTCCCTATCAACTTATGTTCGGAAAGTCATGTCACCTACCTTTGGAGATTGAGCACAAGGCGTTTTGGGATATAAAGAGGATTAATCTTGAGTTTAAGGAGGCCAGATTGAATAGGAAGAACCATCTTGTCTTGGGTAGGACTCACCCATTCACTATCCGAGATGGCGTAAATCATTCCCGCATCTAGTAACTTCAACACCTCTTTTCTCACCACTTCTTGCAAGACCGGATTCAACCTCGTTTGAGGTTGAACCTTGGGACGGCAATCATCTTCCAATAGAATATGATGCATGCATATAGATGGACAAATACCCTTCATATCATCAATAGGTCAACCTATAACATCCTTAAACTCCCTAAGGACACGCAACAACTTGTCCAATTCGGACTCTGACAAGTGTTGTGACACAATTACGGGTAAAGAGTCATTATCACCAAGGAAGGCGTACCTTAGGTGATCGGGAAGAGGTTTCAACTCTTGAGAAGTGCTTGAAGAAGATTCCACTTTAGTTGAACTCCCACTGTCCCCCGGTTGGTTGATATCAAGGTAATGAACCTCATCCTTCAATAATCCTTGGTTTGCTTCCAAATAAGTTATTGACTCCAATAAGTCATCACAAGCATCATCCAAATCGGAATAAGAATAGAAAAAATTAGCAATGATTTCTTCCGTGAGATCTTTTGCCATAGATGTAGGCAAAGTGGTGATTGCATTGCATTCCTCATAAATTGGTTCATAGCATCAAAGATTGAAAGAGTGAGGGTTTATTCATTCACTCTAAATGTGAGATTCTCGTCTTGCACATCAATAAGAGCTCTTCCGGTTGCTAGAAAAGGATGACCAAGAATGAGTGGCATATCCTTGTCCTCTGGCATATCCAAGATAACAAAGTCCGTGGGGAAGATAAACTCCTCAACTTTCACTAATACATCTTCAACCACTCCTTGAGCATAGGATATGGAATGATCGGCCATTTGGAGACAAATAGAAGTAGGTTTGATTTCTCCAGTATCCAATTTCCTAAAAATAGACAATGGCATCAAATTGATGCTAGCTCCAAGATCACATAAGACATTCCCGAACCTTTTTCCTCCAATCACACATGCTATTATGAAGCTTCCAGGATCTTTCTTCTTCAAAGGCATTTTCCTTTGAATCACCGCACTAACCTCCTACGTTAGGCTAATTGTTTCAAATGAACCAAACTTTCTCTTGTTAGCAACGGCATCCTTCAAGAACTTCACATAGCCGGGCATATCTCGAAGTGCATCAAGCAAGGGAATGTTCATTTGTACCTTGTTGAATATGTCCAAGAATCTTTTCATCTTCTCATCAATTTTAGGCTTGGCTAGTCGATGAGGGAATGGAGCCTTCATGATCACATCCTTGGTAGGAAGAGGGGGCTCTATCAACTCTTCACTTGGTGCCTCTTCTTGCACTTCTTTGCTTGAATTCTCCTTATGAGTAGGAGACTCTTCATAAGGTATATCTTCAACAAGGACCTCCTCTTTTTCACTTCCGGATGTAGCATGATTCTCATAGGCTCTTCCACTCCTCAATGTGATAGCATTGCATTGGTTCTTTGGGTTTACCTCCGTATTACTTGGAAACTTTCCCAGGGTATGTTGAGTAGTGGCTTGGTTAGCCATTTGACTTATTTGGCCATCCATCATTTCACTTGCTTTGGCAAAGAAGTGAGAGAAGTCTCCAATGCACTCACCTTTTGCCCGGTTTGAGTGATGAAATTGCCTTGTTGAGAAGACATTTGAGCTTGATTTGCCAACATTTGTTGCATCATTTGCTCCATTGAGGGAGAATTCTTCTTTGGCTCTTCAATAACTCCTTGAGACACGGAAAATCCGGGAGGTGGCAACTGAGCGTTGTTAGGATTTCCATAAGAGAGATTGGGATGAGGTCAATTGTTGGGATTGTATGATTAATAACCTCCTTGATAACCATAAGAATTGCCTCCTTGTGGCCTTCCTTGGAATCTTCCTTGTTCTCCTTGGAACCCTCCTTTGTTGAAATTTCCATATTGCCTTTGGTTCACATAGTTCAAATCTTCACTTCCATTAGGCTCCAGATTCTCTTGATATTGATGAACACTTTGAACTTGAGCTTGAGCTTGAGCTTTCCTCTCTTCTTCATATTGCTTCTTTATATTAGCAACTTCCATTGCTAATGCATCAAACTTATCATCATTAATAGAAGCAACCTTCCTAGAAGGGGCCCTCTCCATTGGCCATAGATAGCTATTGGTGGCTATCTCTTCAATAATCCTCAAGGCTTCCTTGGCATTTCGATTCACTAGACACCCTCCGGAAGTGGCATCCACGATGCTCCTTGTATGAGATGTGAGACCACTATAAAAAGTGTTAATTTGTTGACCTTCCGTGAAGCCATGTTGAGGACATTTCCTTAGAAGCTCTCTATACCTTTCTCATGCCTCAAACAAGGTCTTGTCACCTTGTTGAGAGAAATGTGAAATATCGGAAATAAGCCTTTGAGCTTTGGATGGTGGAAAGTATTTAGAGAGGAAGGCCTTGCATAAATCATCCCATGTGTGAATATTGGCTTTGTTTAATCCTTTATACCAATCCTTGGCCCGGTCCCGTAGAGAAAACCTGAACATCCTCATGCGAATAGCATCATTTGAAACTCCATTAAGCTTAATCATATCGCAAATATCAAGGAACATACCAAGATGGGCATTCGGATCCTCTATAGGACTTCCACCAAATTGCTCCCTCTTCACCATTTGGATGAGTCCGGATTTGAGCTCAAAATTATTGGCATTGATCGTCCCCCATTCTCCTCCTTGAAATTGTTCTGTTGGAGAATGGAATTGAGAGGAGGTGGTTAAGCCTCATTTGCCCTTCTTTCTTGCTCATCCTTCCATGCTCTAAACTCTTCCATTTCTTTCATAAGAGCTTCCATTGCTTGATGATTAGCTCCCATTACTTGATCTTCACTAGAACTAGAATTCCTTCTTCTATGCCTTCTTTCAAAATTCAAGATCAAAGGTTGAACGAGTCTTCCTTTGGACCTTGTGTGCATATACCTACAAAACAAAAATCAAAAGAACAAATGCTTGAATTAGTAACTCAATAACCAAATCAACTATTGAAACTCAAACTAAGCATTCCCCGGCAACGGCGTGAAAAACTGATCCGCCCTACTTTTGAGGGTAGGGAGAATGCAATGATAATCGAGTCGAATCCACAGGGAATGCAATGACGTATTCATTTCAACTAGTAATCTAGTTACTAAACCTATTATCCAAGCCCATAATTGACATGTTTTTCTTAATTCTATCAAGCAATGCAATTGAAAAGTAACAAACTAGATAACAACTAATAGCAAGAGTTAACAAACAATAGTAGAAAGCTTGGTTCCAAATATAATCCGATAATCACAAGAGGCCTAGATTTTAGGATTTGTTAGGATTAACCATTTTAATCTAATTCATATGGGAATTCTATATATTGTATACACTAATTCTTTTCTCAAAGCAATCAATGTAAGTAGATTAATCTATGACATCTATCTTTGACTAGGACTCAAGACGCATGGATTAACTCCTAATGGCACAATTAATATCTAGAATCTCCTATTAGCAAGAATTACTAATATGTTGTGATTTGATGCTAAGTGCTATGAATTAAAGCCTACTGAGCATTTAACCAAACACCTTGTATGCACTCAATGATGGCCAATCAATCATGCAATAAAATTAAGTCTCAAACCACAAGACATATGAATTAGAAGGTAAATCCAACAACAAAATTCAAAAACCTAGTGATCTAGATCATATCTTCATATATTGGAACCAAAGAGAAATTTAGCTAGACATAATTGAAGGAATTAAACCATGAAAAAGAGATAAAATCATGATGAAAATAAAGAGAATTTAATAAGGAAGAAGAAGATGGTCTCCCATCTTGAATCCACAAAGTATAGCTCCAACAATCTTCAAAATACTAAAAAGGAAAGAGGGAAATATTTATAGGGTTCTAAAATATTAAAGTATGCAAAAGATATACAAAATAGGAAGATTTTGGGATTAAATACATAATAGGTGAGTTTTGGGTCGAGTTGGACCGAGTTGGACGAACTAACTCGATCAAAACACAAAGGAGAAGGACGGCGGCGCCCTGGCCGGTCGCCGCCTGGGTCGCCGCAGACACTGTAGCTCAGCCGGCCAGCCGGCGGCCTGGCTGGCGGTCTAGCCGGTCACCGTCCGGGTCGCCGTCGGTTCGGTCATTTTGCGCAACTTCACTATTTTCGCTCGTTCTCCCTCGTTTGAACTCCGATTCTCGATCCGCTTTTTGCTATGGCTTCCTAACGAACTCCTCTTCGACATGGAATAGTTCAATTGGCCAAATGAGTTCTTCATCAACCTTCAAAGAGATACAAAGAGACTTGAGAGAATGAGGAAAACATGAACTAACTTGAAGTAGTGAAACCATAACTCTATAGATTCAAATTCCACATTTTCAACCCTAGGTTTCACCCTAGTTAAGCTCGATTCTTCCTCGTTTCTAGCCTTTGATCCTTAGCCACATGAATACTCTTTCTAATTCTTACAAAAATGGATCAAAAACCAAAAGGAAATGAGAAAAGTAAAAAGTATGCTACAAGTTAAGAAACCCTAGCATTTCTAACATTTAAGCATATAAATCGAGACTCTAACACATTCAAACACACTCAACATGCACATAAAATACGTGATAATCATGAATGCACAAAATGAGTTGCATGAGCTTGGTGGAGGTATCGAGGGTGAAGCCAAGATCGATATGATACTCCATACTCTTCCTAAATCTTTCGAGAATTTCTGTCTGAATGTGGTCATGAACAAAAAGAAGTATACTGCAAATGAACTCCTTAATGACCTAGTGACTGCCGAAGCCATGATGAATGAAGGTGCTACGGCATTATCATATGTGAAGGCTGGTTCTTCTGCACCGAGAGGTGGGAACAAGAAGAAGGTGTGGCCTCCACGCAAGAAGATGGCAAGTCCTAGTGGGAGCAAAGGTCCGAAGCCTACCGGCGGCATCAAGAAGCCAAAGGAGAAAGGCAAGTGCTTCAAGTGCAACAAGATAGGACATTGGAAGGCTGACTGCCCTATCGTCGCAGTGGGAGAGTTGTTCGTCAACCCGATCGGTTCATGTTTCTAGGCGAGTCCATTGATATTCTCACTGGTCTTGAACATGAAGAGACCAACCTCTGGACTTACAAGGAGGCAATGGAGGACGAGGATGCAGATTCTTGGTGAGAATCTATGGATGCTGAGATAGAATCCATAGTTGATATGGGTGTGTACGACCTTGCGGAGCTGCCAGATGGCAAGAAGGCCATTGGTTGCAAGTGGGTGTACAAAAGAAAGAGAGATTCTGATGGGAAGGTTACGGCCTTTAAATCTAGACTGGTGGTGAAAGGATCCACTCAAAGAGAGGGCATTTATTATGAGAGACATTTTCGCCGGTTGCCATGATTAAAACCATCAGAACTATCTTATCCATGGCAGCGCACTTAGACTTAGAGGTTTGGCAGATGGACGTCAAGACTGCGTTCTTAAACGGTTATCTTGAGGAAGATAAGCATATTTATATGCGCCAACCTGAGGGCTATGTGGTGAAATGCCAAGAGCATCTCATATGGAAGCTGAAGAAGTCTTTATACGGACTTAAGCAAGCTTCAAGATCCTAGAACATACGTTTTGATAGTGTGGTCGAATCTAATGGATTTGTTAAGTGTTCATATGAGAGTTGGGTTTACATGCTCAGTGTAGAGGGAAGCGTGGTACTCTTAGTACTGTACGTAGATAACATACTTCTTATCGGCGACAATGTGAACGTGTTGTCAGGCGTAAAGGGTTAGTTGTCTGAACAGTTCAAGATGAAAGACTTGGGAGAAACTACTTACATCCCAGGGATCAAGGTGATAAGAGATCGCCAAAAGATGATGTTAGGCTTAAGCCAAGCTTCATATATTCATACTGTGATCGCCCGATTCAGCATGTAAAATGCCAAGAAGGGATTTCTTCCTTTCAGACATGGTATCGCTCTATCGAAGGAGATGTGTCCAAAGACGCAAAAGGAGATAAATGACATGAAGGTTGTACCGTATGCTTCTGCGGTTGGAAGTCTCATGTATGCTATGCTATGTACTAGACCGGATATCTGTTATGCCGTAGGATATGTGGCAAGATATTAGTATAACCCTGGTCAGGGACATTGGACGGCGGTTAAGCACGTATTTAAGTATCTCAAGAGAACTCAAGATCATGTGCTGACATACCGGTCTGATGAGTTGATCCTGATAGGGTATTCAGACTCAGACTTCCAGGCTGATCGAGATGAGAGGAAATCTATCACCGGTTATGTGTTCACCTTGGGAGGTGGAGCTATCATTTGGAGGAGTGTGAAGCAGAAGTGCATCCTAGACTCCACCATGGAGGCCGAGTATATGGCTGCTTGTGAGGCTACAAAAGAGGCTGTGTGGCTCAAAAACTTCCTTAATGAGCTAGATCTAGTACCGAGTTTGCCTAAATGTATCACGGTGTATTGTGATAATTCTGGTGTGGTTGCAAATAGTAGGGAACCTAGAACTCACAAGGCGAGTAAACACATAGACAGAAAGTACCACATTGTGCAAGATTTTGTACAACAGGGAGATGTAGAAGTGAAGAAAATCCCTTCAGCGGATAATCTAGCGGTTCCATTCACAAAGAGTCTGACAGCCAAGGTGTTTTCAAAGCACGTCGATGGTTTAGGGCTGCAGAGCCTCTCACACTAGAAACTTTGAGTATAAGTGGGAGAAGATATGTAATAGATGCTAGATATAGACACTTGCCTATTGTCACATTGTATACTAAAAGTTTGCTTTAGTATAAGTGGGAGATTGATGGATTTGTATACTAGAAAGCAGGCCTTTTAGCTTGTATACATGTGGTTTCCATATTTCGCTAACAATTTCCTATCTGCTTATGTATGAATTGTTTGTTAAGCATTAAACATCCATCCATTATCTCAAAGTTATAGGCTATATGGTGTGTTGTAGATCACGGAAGATCATAGTAGCCGGTGTCTCTTGAGATATAAGCAGTTATCACAGTTGAGATAGTTTCAGATAAAAACTATTTGTTTAGACTTTAGCATAAATAGATAAGTAGCCTGTCTTGGTTACTTGTTTATGCTAGTACATTGATCGTATTGATAAGATCACGGTGAGGTGAATTCTTCTATTTTGTCCTAAGTAGAAGAATTAAGACTTCGGGGACTTAAATGTTATTTAACGCACACCTTAACTCTAATTGAGTGACTAAGGGTGTATAGTTATAGTCTGTAGCTTTGATTTTCTATGGTTGAGGGTTCTGACTTGTAATCCAATATGATCTGTATCTTGGGCAACAACTATAACTAGTGCGATCTTTAGTGCATCTGCAATAGTGCATCGTATCCTGGTAGAACAGGTTGATCACATCCTGATGCAGCCCGTAGATCGTGGATTTCACTTTATGGGCTAAGGATTGAAGATGATATGGGCTAAAGAGTGAAGATATTATTTATTAGTTTATTTAGTTGAATATTTTTATTATTTTCGGATTTTATGAATATTCTAGTTGGTAGGGTTATTTTCAGCATTATTTTGGTAATTTTATTCCTTTTTAGACTAGGATTTGGTTTGGTATATGTTAGGATAAGTTTTTAACTAGTTTCCTTATAGAATTAGGACTTTTTGAAGCCTATAAATATGACTTTTATGTAATGCACGAAAATTAGACTTTGATGAATATATTTTGGTGAGTTTTCTCTCTCTTTTAGAGAATTTCGAAAATTCTCTTTGTTCGTCGAAGACGAACGTTTATCCGGCGAATCAATCGAGTTCATCACCCTCATTTGTGTGTCATTCATCGTCCCCGAGTTGCTTAGACAATACCGGTTGGGTATAGGGAGCTTCGTCTCGTCTATATTACTTCTTGGATTCGATCTAGGAGGTTTTGGGATTTTCCATCGGTATCTTTTGAGTCTTCCGCTTGCGTGTTCGATATACGGATCTGCCAAGGTTCGTATCATTTGGCACCAGAGCCTAGGTTGCGTTATCCAGGTTAATCGTTCCTTTTGTTTCCATGTCTTTTTGTTCTAGATTCATTTTCGTCTAGTATTTTCGTTCTTGTTTGCGTTCTTTGTTCGCGTCTTTTAGATTTGTTTCGTATTTGTTCGTCGTTCAAAAAAAAAAAAAAAAAAAAAACAAAATCTTTCAGATCTGTCTGTTCACGTACCTTTCTATTCAGCGTCGTATTTTCCATTCTATTACGACGGTTTCTGTGTTCTGTCGTAATTCGCTGTCTGTTGGGTTTTTGTCTATCTGCTGCTTTAGCGATCCTGTTGCGACGTTTACTGATTAGTGTTGGAATGTCTGTTGTTCAGCTTCTGCGTCTCAGTCTGTAGTGTTAGGGTGTAACTTACGAGGATTTTTCCTTTGAGTCGAAATATCTAAAAAAAATTACGAAAAATAAATAAATAAATAAATAATCCCTTATTATTTTGATTTTGCAACAATGTCAAAAAGAGTGTGAGACTAAAAGAGGGTAAAGCCATATATTATTGAGTGATACACGAGTGCTGAGTGATTTCTCTTTGAACAATACACGAGTGCTTGTGAGGTAGTGAGGATCCTATTTTAACTAACATTTTCATTTTTGTGTAAAAAAAAAAAGAAAAAAAAAAGAGAAAACCTTGTTTTGCAGGTATGTCGGGTGAGCTTGATCCACAAAAAAAACTCATGATAGAGGCGATGGTGGAAGAATGGGGGGAGAAAATGAAGTCTGAGTTGGCGATAATTCGCCAAAGGCGTGGGTGCATGAATCATTCTTCGCTGATTGGTTCCTTCAGTTGATAGGTCAGTTGGGCTACCTTGAGCAAATGCTACCTTGATAGGATTCCCGCATCCGGGAAGACCGTCTTGGTCAAATGAGGAAGTGACTATATGTCTTTGGCTTCTCTATTATTACGGGTATGCTGGGCAAGGTGAGGTGTGCGCGTGACGCATGACAATGGGAGTACATCTCACTGATCAAATTGCCTATAACCAACGATACACACGCTTCACGAAATATTCATGAATCAATGATCGAGGGAACATAATTAGGGTTAAGGAGTCCAACCAAACCAAGTTGATTTTATTACTGATTATTCTTGTGTTTTCTTTTCAGTCTTTATATTTTGCACGTTTCAATTAAGCACAGGATACTCTTCTTGCCTAAAGCAAGACTTAATCAAATCGTGACAAGAGGTGGAAATTCCACGAAC